>JAJAGP010001629.1:0-147202 GCA_025084515.1 Ancistrus triradiatus | reverse complement strand
CTGCAGCATAAAGTGGAGTGATGTAAAGCACCATTGAATTAGACTCACAATAAAAGTGAAACAATAAAAATGAACTGATTAAGTATGCCAGGACACATTCTGCTTCAGTGCTTAGTGTCAGCTGTAAAGTGTGGTGAAGGAGGAGTAATGAGCTGGGGGCATTTTTATGCCTGAAAACACAATGTTTAAGTGCTGGCTGCTGTTGGTGAAGAAGAAAGCAAATTATTATTTGTTCACAGTCTCCTAAAGCATCCCCATTTCAGCCAAGATGTTAGAGAAGGATTTGGGATTTATGTGTACCCAAACCACGCTTGTTCCAGGCTACCTCTTGCAGAATTTATTTGAAATCCACAGTGAAGAAAGGATTGAGTTTCTCCATTTTGTAATCTCTCTTGTGTTTTTGCCTTTAATTACTGGAGAGCATTCAGCATAGTTGAAGAGAAGAACAGAAATGTGATTATTTGTAAATGCAGGTTAAGCCCTGAGTGTTTTAGCATAATACAGGACATAAAAAAGCCTTTTGACAACGGCTTTAATCTGTAGCTTTTTGATTTCAGTAAATGGAACGTACAATTTGGGTTCTAAATCCCAGTCTTAGGGTGAGTCCTCAGATTGGTCAGCCCGGTTAGAGCTCATAGAAAGGCAACAGTAACTCAAATAACCACTTGTTACAAACGTGTAATGCAGACGAGCATCTTTGAGTGCACAACATGTTGAATCTTATTTTTGAGTTAATGCTTCTGATAAACCTATTTTATTCTTCTCTGTATAATGTAGAATGATTTTTAAAACTTGATCTTTTTTTGATTTTGTACAAACAGACTTTGTACGGAGGACGTACGTGTTATTAGACCTTGCAAAAAGCATTTTTAACTATTTTGGTATGTTAAGGATGTACTTTAATTCAGTGCAGCACTGATTATACAGAAATGGATGACGTCATCAAGGACTCTCAGTGCTTGTTCGCAGTAGTGGATATAAGACTTTGATGATTCTTATGAGTTTGTGTCATTCTCGTGTTCAAATGTAATTAGTGCTTAATCAATATGAAACCTAGTTAAACTGTAACTTATAGAATGCCTTTGTTTAAAGCTTTCTGAAGGTCAATGATAAGCCAGAATTCCAGAGAGAATTATAATGGAGCAGGTATGTCCTTTAGCATTCGTTGTTTGTAATATTCAGTAATGAATCATCCAATAAGAATTTGTTTAATGATAAATTTGTCCAGTGAAATGTGTTTTTTGTAACTTGGCTGTTTTTATAAGGTGATGTCTGGTTAAAGTTCAGCGTAGCCCCTGAGGTATGGTATTTTATTGAGGTAAACCATAAGGGCTCTACCTGAGCATAATAAATGACTATTGAGCAACTTGTCAGGATGGTCTTTGGAAGTGTCTCCAAGTTTAACATGTAGATTTCCAGCACAACTACAGCAGCAAAAAACTACTCTGGGTGCCACTCCTGTCAAAACAAGAAACTGAGGCTACTTTCTACAAGGGCTCATCAAAACTGGACAACAGGTGTTTGCAAAACTTGTCCTGGTCTGATGAGTCTCGATTTCTGCTGTGACATTCAGATTTTAGGAAAGGAATTTGGCATAGACCACTTGAAAGCATGGATCTATCCTGCCTTGTATCAATGGTTCAGGCTGCTGCTGGTGGTGCAATGGTGTGGGAAGTTTTTTCTTGGCACCCTTTGGGCCCCTCAATACCAACTGAACATTGTTTAAACACGACAGTCTACCTGAGTATTGCTGCTGACCATGTCCATCCCTTTTATGAACAGTGTACCATCTTCTGATGGCTACTTCCAGCATAACACCTACACGTGGACCAAATTGTTGGTAACAGAAATAACTTTAATCTGACAAAAGTAATAATAAATACAAAGTCTATGAAAATGAACAAATGAAAGTCAGACATTGCTTTTCAACCATGCTTCAACAGAATTATTTTAAAAAAATGAACTCATGAAACAGGCCTGGACAGAAATGATGGTTCCCTTAACTTAGTTTTGTTGCACAACCTTTTGTGGCAATCACTGCAATCAAACGATTCCTGTATCTGTCAGTGAGACTTCTGCACCTCTCAGCAGGTATTGTGGCCCACTCCTCATGAGCAAACTGCTCCAGTTGTCTCAGGTTTGAAGGGTGCCTTTTCCAGACGGCATGTTTCAGCTCCTTCCAAAGATGCTCCATAGGATTTAGGTCAGGGCTCATAGAAGGCCACTTCAGAATAGTCCAGTGTTTTCCTCTTAGCCATTCTGTTTTTAGGTGTGTGTTTTGGGTCATTATCCTGTTGCAAGACCCATGAGCTGCGACTGAGACCAAGCTTTCTGACACTGGGCAGCACATTTCTCTCTAGAATTCTTTGATAGTCTTGAGACTTCATTGTACCCTGCACAGATTCAAGACACCCTGTGCCAGATGCAGCAAAGCAGCCCCAGAACATAACAGAGTCTCCTCCATGTTCACAGTAGGGACAGTGGTCTTTTCTTGATATGCTTCATTTTTCTGTCTGTGAACATAGAGCTGATGTGCCTTGCCAGAAGTTCCGTTTTGTCTCATCTGTCCATAGGACATTCTCCCAGAAGCTTTGTGGCTTGTCAGCATGTAGTTTGGCAAATTCCAGTCTGGCTTTTTTATGTTTTGTTTTCAACAATGGTGTCCTCCTTGGTCATCTCCCATTAAGTCCACTTTGGCTCAAACATCGACGGATGGTGCGATCTGACACTGATGTTCTTTAAGCTTGAAGTTCACCTTTAATCTCTTAGAAGTTTTGCTTGGCTCTTTTGTTACCATTGGTATTATTCGTCTCTTTGATTTGCCATCAATTTTCCTCCTCAGTCCACGTCCAGGAAGGTTTAACATTCAACATTCTGAGTTTAAGAATTCTGATTTGTGAATGTGCGTTTAATGAAAAAGACTCCCAAGTTTCAAACAGGTCTTTGCTGCAGTGTGAAACAGCATTGGCTTCCATGAAAACCAGTGTAATGTGAGGGATAAAAGTGAAAAAAAGCAGACCTTCAACTAGATCTTTTTTATTGAACTTACAACCTTTCTACCATGCAGCACATACCATGCACTTATGAACACTACCAACAAAATTCTATCTGCCCTTCATGGGTTTCAGGTAAATTAGAATTCATTTGGCATTAGGGAGACATGAACCTCAACGCCCTTGCTAATGTCTTGGCTGAAGAATGGATAAAGGATGAAAGTGCTGCATGTAAGAGCAGAACCTTTATTGGTCAGCCTTGACCTGCAGTCCTCAGTCACAGCTAAGATGTGCAGAATATGAAATGATTAAAAAAACAACAGTGCATTGGAAAAAGCTGATGTCTAGCTGCATTTTCTCTGATTTGACAGATTTTGAAAGAACTTGACTAGAGAATCCTTAATTGCAAAGTTACAAATGTCAAACCTGGCTTAAAATGAATCTCACAAACTTGGTTAGTTCTTACTATCAAAGAAAGTGTTTGTACCATACGTATTGACTAGGGGTGTAACGATGATTTGTGACACGATGACCTGAAAGGCGATGCTTCTTCAGTTGCATTTTATGAACACCAGTTGGTGCAATCATATGTCATGTTCCCATATGCATATCTTGAATGATTGAATGCCTTTATTGTCTGTTATCTTCTGTTCTGTAGTGGAAACTGGCTTGTTTGTTTACTTTGATTTTCAATTTAAGATAGCATTTAGTTATTTTAATTAGGTGAAACTGTTACAATAGCACATGTTTGTTGCAGTTGCATTATTTAAAACTCAATCGAATTTCTTTTAAATGCAGGCGACTAAAGATTTTTTTGTTCACGTTTTATACAGGAAATGTACACATTTTCAATTGTTGTTCTTCAGAAATAAAAAAAGATTGTTTTTGTTATTTAAGATATGGTGAACCTACAATAGAACATTTTACAGTTCTAAACCACTGTCTCTAGTCATTTCTTTTCACTGCAGGGGCGTAAAGAGTGTTTTGTTTAAAAACTTGTACAAGAAAATGTGCATTGTGTTGCATTGTTTACACCTTAGAAATAAAAAAAAATATTTTATTGAATGTCTTCAGAAAATCGTGAACTCCTTATTTTATTGAATCCAAACAGGAGTGTATCGTTACACCCCTAGTATTGACTATCTGATGAGAATTTGTAGCCAGACAGTGATTTGGTGTGTGTTTCTTTTTGGGAGTGTTCTGAATGATTTTCTTTACAAATGTATGCCAGCACTCCTGTGAATCTTCATTTTCTTTTTTTGACTTTGCGTCAGTATCATTTGTGGCAAATGCTATACCTCAGTGGCAGTGTATGCCACTAAAATGTCACAATATTTAAACCGAGGGATGCTTGTTATAGACTTTTGATGGCCCAAAGTAAATACAAACCTGAAATAACCGCAAAGAAAAACCGAAGCATAAAACACCCTGAGGAGTGAACCTGACTATGTATACAGCTACTGATATTTGCAGCAAGACTTGGATGCCAATTATATCCACAAATATGCAAAACTGGGAAGCATGAAGAAGTAGTTGTTTTGGAATAACAGTATTTTTTCTTATGAGAGCTTTTCAGATTCCAGTGCACTGTGCCATCAAGTGTTACCTCAAAGAAGAGCAACCCTCAAGAGAACAGTGTTGAGTGCAGCAAGTTTGGATAGTGAAGAATAATGATGTTTTTGTGTGCTGCTGCTGCTGCTTTTCAGGCGATGTTGGAGACCACGTGGTGGTCATGAACACCAGACACATAGCGTTCTCAGGAAATAAGTGGGAACAGAAGGTGTACTCTTCACACACAGGGTGAGATCTTCTTTTCACTTAGCTTGTCACACCACACACGTTTGTGGCAAATAGACTCTTTGTAGGCCTTGCTTTTAATCAAGTGCTCCTCCGGGTAGTACTTGTATATGTGTATATAAGCCTGTAATTAAAGCAGCAAGTTATTTCCCTTGTTTGTTTTATAGTTATATTGGCATTCATTAACGTGTCGAGTCTCCTGTTTCCTCTCACAGATACCCTGGTGGGTTCAAACAGCTCACAGCAGCCCAGATGCACCGAAAAGACCCCACTGCTGTAAGTGTTTGACTCATTTAATATAATTTGATTTAATTTGTGTGACGAGTTAAACAATGTCACAAAGGGGTTTTAAGGAGAGGCATGTCTAGGACTGTAATGAGCAAGCTAAATGCAACAGTCACCGAGAAATACCTGATGAGGTGACAAAAAGATGAAACATGGAGACATCCTCTTGGTGACAACTGATAGTGCGATTGTGAAAAGTAAGCTTGAGAATTACCAAGGAACACACCAGGCAGGTCCGAGATACTGTTGTGGAGAAGTTTAAAGCCGAATTTGAATAACAAAAAGATCTCCCAAGGTTTAAACATCTCAAGGAGCACTGTGCAAGCGGTCATATTGAAATGGAAGGAGTATCAGACCACTGCAAATCTACCAAGACCTGGCCGTCCCTCTAAACTTTCAGCTCAAACAAGGAGAAGACTGATCAGAGATGCAGCCAAGAGGCCCCTGATCACTCTGGATGAACTGCAGAGATCTACAGCTGAGGTGGGAGACTCTGTCCATAGGACAACAATCAGTCGTACACTGTACAAATCTGGCCTTTATGGAAGAGTGGCAAGAAGAAAGCCATTTCTCAAAGATATCCATAAAAAGTTTGCCACAAGCCACCTGGGAGACACACCAAACATGTGGAAGAAAGTGTTCTGGTCAGATGAACTTTTTGGCCACAATACAAAACGTTATGTTTGGCGTAAAATAAAAGCAACACAGCTCATCACCTGAACAGACACCATCCCCACTGTCAAACATGGTGGGTGGCCAGCCATCATGGTTTGGACTGCTTTCTTCAGCAGGGACAGGGAAGATGGTTTTAACATGATGGGAAGATGGATGGAGCCAAATACAGGACCATTCTGGAAGAAAACCTGTTGGAGTCTGCAAAAGACCTGAGACTGGGACGGAGATTTATCTTCCAACAAGCCAATGATACAAAACATAAAGCAAAATCTACAATGGAATGGTTCACAAATAAACGTATCCAGGTGTTGGAATGTCCAGACCTGAATCCAATCGAGAATCTGTGGAAAGAGCTGAAAACTGCTGTTCACAAACGCTCTCCATCCAACCTCACTGAGCTCGAGCTGTTTTGCAAGGAAGAATGGGCAAAAATTTCATTCTCTTGATGTTCAAAACTGATAGAGACATACCCCAAGCGACTTGCAGCTGTAATCGCGGCAAAAAGGTGGCGCTACAAAGTATTAATGCAAGGGGGCCGAATAATTTTGCACGCCCCACTTTTCAGTTTTTTATTTCTACAAAAAGTTTGAAATATCCAATAAATTTCGTTCCACTTCACGATTGTGTCCCATTTGTTGTTTATTCTTCATAAAAAATTACAATTTCATATCTTTATGTTTAAAGCCTGAAATGTGGCAAAAGGTTGAAAAGTTCAAGGGGGCTGAATACTTTTGCAAGGCACTGTACTTAGTGATGTTTCTTTGATTATGGTTATTAACTGAAGTGTTTCTTCTGCTGTAATAACTCTACTTAAAACTCTAAATATGTTCTTGTAAAGCTAATGTAACAGATACTGAGATTACACCAGTAACACATATTTAATGCAAATTCATACTGAAACCATCTTCATGATGCTTCTCAATTACGTTTCTGTCAAGATGAGATCATACATGCGTCATGCCAACTCCTTACTGATACCCATGTGTTGGATGTAATTTTTTGGTGTCCAGAAACTTTTGTCTGTATAATGTATATTCGAGGATGATAATGTCCCTCAGATGTTTTCTTTCGGCTGCTCTGGTTAGGTGTTGCCACAGCAGATCATCCTGATCCACACATTAGATTTGGCACGGGTTTATGCAGGATCCCGTTCCTGACACAACCCTCCAAATTTATCCGGGCTTGGGAACGGTACTGATGTGACCAGGGTTTTTCTTGACATTCGTGTAGCAAACCCCATTAGAGATTTGAACTCGGGCGCTCAGACAGTGCCATTTCCAGCATGTGGATCTACCCAGTGAGTCACCAGGGCTGTATAATGCCTCTGTGTTGCTGTTGTTTGGCTGCATTTTTACTACACAAGCGAAAGAGAGAACAAAACTGATGTGAGAGGAAACAAGCATGGAGGAGGAATGATATTCATCATAATCATTTGCATATCAATAGGTGTTGCATGAAGATGGAAATTTTTTTGAGACCGATTTGAAAACAAAATCTAAAGTAGAAAAATAATTCTTTATAGCTTATTTCCTCAGACAGAAACACTGCGGCAATATGTATTTAATTAATGAACATGTTTTGCAAGCACTGACTTGCTTTCATTACTGCTCAACAGAGAAGAGATATTTGAGGTAAACAATGGTGATCAGTGATCGGTCGCATGCATAAAAATCTTTCATTCTTCAGACACGCTAGTGGTGAGTCTACCTGAACTGCCCTCAGCTTGTATAGAGAGCACGGGATTTTATACTCCCCTTTACACCATTCTGTGGAAGTGAAATTCTGTGGCATCCAGTTGAAATTATTCATTGAACCAGGAAGGTGACTTGTACATGCAAATGGCTTAACAGCAGGAGCGGGGCTCATTGATTGCAGCTTGTTGACATACCTGCAGCAGGTCCCTTTCATTTTCCTGGACACCTGAGGAGGGCACTGTAGTCTCAAATTCCACACTTAAGCTCCGTCTGAGATCCATGACACATACCTGCTTATCTATTCATGTAATTTTAATTGGTTTGCACATTGGAGGCAGCCTTTAATCACCTAGGCTTGAGTTCAGTTTATATATTTGGAATGAGCTGGGATATTTTTATATCATGAATATGGTATGCAATATAATGTCTCTCCTTCATGCAGTCATGATAACATTGTGCGAGTTGTTCTGTCACAGTGGTTTGCATTAAAAGAGTGCAGTCATAAAAGTATGAAAATAAGTTATGATTGAAAAAAAATCATGCCCATTGTTGCTGTACTTTTGTACTACTTTTTGTTTAGTTTTTTTCCATTTGGCAAAGCAGCAGGTCCCAGATTTAATATTACAATACTCTGCAAAAGTCTTAGGCCACAATTAGATTAGATATACCACTGTTTTAGGAATGGTTTAATGACATTATGTAATTACTTCACATTATTTATATTAGAACACAATCAGAAAATACAGTAAATTTGTATGAAGTATTAAAAAAATGTAAAAATCAGAAAAAAGACAGCTTCTGTAGGTTACAGTAGCAACTTAACCTCCCCTTACACGTACACTTTTTGAAGGGTAGCAGTCAAGAAGCCACTTTTTTGAAAGGGGAACAGGGTGAAAAGTCTAGGGTATGCTAAAGGTCACAAAGATTGGTAGTTTATTATTTTGAGCTCCAACTTTATCTAACCATTGCCTTTCTCCAATCATTCTAGTCTGTGTTTAATGTACAGTATGAATTAATTATACACTACATGAACAGAACATTAGCTACATGTATTCAAACGTAACACAACTTGGAAAGATTATAACAAACATTTTCAGTCTGGCAAAGATTGCTGGGATATATGCAAATGAAATAAACTCTGATGTTTGAAATCGATTTGCCTATAGAGAGTAAAATGGACAAGCTTATTCAGGAGAATGCGCCAGTGTGTCACTAAACAAAAGAAATCGCTAGATGTTAACGTTGTTACATGGTGTCTGTGCTGGGGGACTTCACTCTGTACTTCAAGAGTTGTAAATGAGCATTAATTAATGCACATTACAATTAACGATGCTACCAAACTGCTGCAAGCAGTGCACCCGACAGCAGGTCTCACCAGACATTTACATATATTTCCATCACAACTTATTGACAGAAAGCAACAGTCTAAGCTGTGACACTAGCATAACCCGATATCTGGTTTCACCACAAAGTCAGCGTAATCAAAGAACAGTGGAGCAGCAGCACCATAAAGAGAACTGGAGCCATTGCACCGGCACATTGTCCACATTACTGTTATGGTGTTTTAATGGCAACAAATACTGAGGTTCGTTAAAATAGCTAACATTAAAAATAATTGATGTTGTAAAGTATTCCAGAGAGTAATTAAGCTACATGGTAATTATATAACCATCGTACTGCGGTAGGCTAGTGGTTAATGTACTGGACTCTGGACCAGAAGGGGTTCAAACCCCACCTCTGCCAAGCTCCATATTCACAATATAATTACATTTGACGCACTAATGCCTGGGGGCAGGTGCTGCACATAACATTACTGAAACCTGAAATAAGGGTTGAATGACAAGCTTTGACTTTCTACTGTTTACTACAATATGCAAATGAAAACATTTCAAAATGCAGCCAACAGATCTCATTATTTTTGTTAGAATATTATGATTATTCAACCAGTTTCTGTTTTTAGTTCTAAACATTTTAGTTAAATAGATGTAGAAGTAGTTTTCGCATAACGAATGTTATTTGACGTTTACAGGATTTAAAAAAAGCTTTAGTCTACTAAGAAAAATAGATTTAACACTAGAAGTGCCAGGCCGGTTTGATTTACATTTACCTAGAACTGCCAAGCTCTGGTAACCTCCTACTTGTAGCACCACGCTGGGTTTATCTACCTAAAGCACCACTAGAGTGGTCAGAAACACTGCTGCGTCTTTACTTGAGGATGTTATTATTGACACACAATGGTCGCTAGACGGTGCCACTCGTACAAAGCAAATAGTTTGGTTACAAGATCAGCTTGCATTCGACCATTGTGTTGTTCATTTCTGTGTCAGTGTGGTAAGGCTGTTAGAAAGCTTATCTGTTCCATCATTCAGCATGATGTTCTGATTATTCATTTATTTGTGGCAACCATGTTTCCAAAGGCATACATTAGAAGCACACTATGTAACGGACTTTATAGAATGGTGCTGTAAAAAGCTAAAGTGTTTCAGTTCCAAAGTTGTCTGTGTCCTTGACATTAACGCATGATATTTTACAAAGGGAGTATATAATTAAAATGGTCACTGTTGACATTTTATAATAAGGCCATTTCCTCTCTCCACATTTGCCAGGTAAGTTTTCCAGTGCTCAAGCCCCAAATGTCTGAGTAGGCTATAGCCCTGGGCATAACTTTTAACATTGTATCTGACATTACATCTCATATTTAACATTAAAGTCTTTATATACTTTTTAACATAAATGCTACATTCAGCGTAGGTCTCTGTCAGGTCAGTGTGTGTGAGTGGCTGTGGCACCGGCAGTTGGCGATTCTAGTGTTAAGAAGCTATTTTGGCTGGTACTGCTACTTTTGGGTCATTCCATTTTGTTGGGGTTTTACCAATAGACCTTTGTCCTCTGACTCGGGATGTAGTGAACTTTGATTTGTTAATATTTCCTTGTGTGGAAAAAATAATTAATTGAGAAACTATTCTTTTTGCTGGCAAATGTCACATTGTCCTAAAAATTCAGTCATCTAAGTTATTAAACAGGGATGCAACTTCAAACCAGATGCACATTTCATTGCACCAGTCTATATTTTCAATGTTTGAGTAGTGCATTTAGGACCTGCAAGTGACATTGCTTGATCTGTACCTCTTGTTAGTGGACAGTATTCAAATCATATAAGATTTAAAATGTTTAAAAATGTCCCAAGGGGCTTGTCTCTAGACCCCCCCAGTCAGAGATTAGTCCCCATTCATAAATCTCTAGTGATGCCCCTGTTATCATTGTTGAAATACAGTTGAGATTCTTATATTAAACCTTGAATTCCAAATTCCAGAAATTGTCAGTTATTCCGGTTCTTGCTGTGCAGTGTCTCAGCCCTGTAACATCTCCTTTGTTCATCCTTGACCGTGCCTCTTCTCTCTGTGTGACCATGCTGTGAGCTGTGCCTCATCATTTAAACTCCAGACACGCAAGAGCAAGGAGCAGCAACAATACACACCTATAAAACTGAAGCAGCAGAAGCAGTGCAGGTGCTGAGCTCTAACTCTGAGAGATTTTTCGGGGTTTTTTAATTATTTATTTTAGTAATAGCACCGTCTGTGTGGAGTCTGCATGTCCTCCCCATGTCTGTGTGGATGTACTCCAGGTACTCCAGTTTCCTCCTACAGTTTAAAGACATGCATTAGATTAATTACGAGAAATAGTTTTGATGTAACCTTGTGTCTGGTGCTAAAATGGCCAGTGATGCTGGAAGCTACGTCAAGTAAATCAAATAAACAAAATGTATTTAAATGGAGATGTACAGTTCGGGACCACAAGACTAAATCCATTAGTGAACATGCTTCTGTTTTATGGTTTTCTCAAATGTAATACAATCTGTTTAATTAGAATAATATAATCAGCCTAACAATTTGACTGATATGTTGAATCTTTGAAGAAAGAAAAGCACACTTCAGAATTTATTAGTAATTGGTATGTTCCCCTTTTGCTGTGATGACAGCATACGCTTGTTGACCTGGACCCACCACAGTTTTGTACAAATCTGCTGATCCATGTCATCTCAGCGTGATTTTATTAAGTGAGTGGGATTCAGAGGGTTGCAATTCGATTTGTTAATTAGTTAATTGATTTTTTTTCTATACAGGATTTTCTTTTTCTCACAGTAATTCCATGACTAAGGTTTTAGTCAGTAAGAACGGGCTTAACACCAAATGACTTTTCAAGCGATTTCACTGTCGCAGACAAATTTCCAATGTTAGCATAAAATCCTGAGAGTGTTGCTAGAGTTGTGTCACTAGGGTGGTCAGCTGTCTTAAGTTCATCTTTTTAATGTCTTAATGTTCTGATAAAATCAACCGTGTGTAATATCAATCATATGTCTGAAGTCTTGGCTCATGAAAATAGTGATGTGAACATTGTAGATAACCAATAGGTGAGCTCTCTCTCCAGCATCAAACGGGAAATTTTATGTGTATCTGCATGGCACAGGTAAAGGTGATTTTTACAGTTCAGTAGACCTACAGGGATCTGACCAAATAATGGAAACACTACATTTTACTGTGCTACATTTATTTGTAAATGGATTTGGGCTATTTACTGTTTTGTATATTTATCAGTGTTCTGTGCTAATTACTGCACTCCAAAATGTAAGGGAAATTATTAAAAAAGATGTCAAATTCAAGCAGTGAAACACCATAGAAATGTAATACTGGGCATAAAAACATGAAATGTGGTGTGGTCTTTCGGTCTTAATATGCCTTTACAGTACTTAAGAAGCCAATTTGGTTATTTTACTGCCTGTGTGGCTGACTTTGCTGTTTTTTGTTTATTGATTGATTATTTTTAGGTGTGTGTTTTCACAAGTTTCAGAGTTTAGTGCGGGTCTTCCAACCTTTTGCAAAGTCATAGTCTTTGACTAACAACTCTCTGACTTGTCTTTAGATGTGAGAGGACGTCAGAGTCTGAAAAGACTGTCTTCTAGCGTGTGGTTAATATGAAATGTCTTTGAGACAGAACGCTGTATCACAGCTCCAAAGTGTGCAACATGGAGTGAAAGCCCTGGTTCTCAGTGTCTGAATACAGTTCAAATTCTGACAGTAAAGGTTGTGGTAGTTTGTACTTTGCTCTTTCTGAGTTGGAAGGTTTTACTTTGTTTGCTGCCTTTTCTCTGCCTTCAAGTGACCCCATAAATGCTCAATGAGATCAAATCAGGAGACTGTGGAGGAGAGTACATGAACAGTCGGCACTCTTTGATCTTTTTGGTTGCAGAGATTTAAGGTGTGTTTTGGGTCATTATAAAACTTTGTATTCAGGTCATGTATTTTGGCCGTGCATGTGCACATGTGGAACCTGGAACTGAATTGAATTTTGACATTGGAATTTTATGTCATGATTTTACCCATAGTCCATATTACCAAAATATGAGGAAACTTAATTTAATAACAGTAGAAACAAGATAGCTTGATTAAATGCTAAAGTGAAGGGCTGGGTTTTGAGCTGGTTCACTAATACAGATTCCAAAAAGTGTGTTATTGGCATGAATATATCAATTACAGTTAAAAATTCAAGTTGTGAATATGCCTTCTGGCCATGTCGGGTATCACATTTAGACACAAGTGGCTTTGTTTGAAGGAGGGGCGGATGGTTAGGGGATTATCCTTTGGTGCTGCAGCGGTGACCCCTGCTAACCCTGTATTGGACTGGCATGCCAAACCAGCAAGATCTCTAGACCTTTCTGTCATTATGTCAGTGGCTGAGAGGGATCAGTATGCATGTGAGGTTATCTCTTTTTTGCCATCTCTGTCTATTTCTCAAACCAGCATTCCAGCTCATTCTTGGCCATTTAGAAGATGGATGCCAGAGAAGAGCCGAGTTATTCAGACCTAGGGGGATTCTGTCATTTCATAATTGTGGATAATGATCAGAGCGAGGCGACACCTTCCTCAGCACGCCAAAGAGCGATCACGTTCCCCAGACATTGCCCATCTGTCATCCATTCAGTGGGGCGAGAGGATGGAGCGCGAGAAGTACTGATTAATGTGAGCGAGGGTGCTGATGCCAGAACGATGGTGTTGCTTCTGTGGCTTTGAAGGCTAGGCCTTTGTGTTTGCATGAGGAAAGTGGTCTGTAATGAGTGTCGTCTTTAGCGCTTAACTGGCAATGTGAATTCTGCAGCGCACGTCCTTTGGTTGTAAATGAGTTGAAGAGGAATAGAATGCTGACGTGCACTTGGAATAAAACTTGGGCAGAATCGCTGTCTGCATGCGAGGGCAAGATTTCAATATGACCCAGCTGTGATTACGAGCATGAACGACCCAGCTTTCAACCCCATCAACCCTTTCCTCTGTAGTGCCAGTAGCTAAATGTGTTTCATACAAGACCATAGGGTTGCAGATCTGTTGCAGGATTGTTCTTTAAGGTGGTGAGTTACAGCAGGCCCAGTGGGTCGCCCTTGGACAGACAGACAAGCACAGTTGCCAATCCATTGTCATGCTGTGCTGTTTTGTAAAGCTTGACCTTTCCACAATTCCTCTCTCTCTCTCTCTCACTCTCTCAGATCATTAAACTAGCTGTTTATGGGATGCTCCCCAAAAACCTCAAGCGGAGGACCATGATGCAGAGGCTGCATCTGTTCCCAGATGATGTAAGTGCTGATTTATGTTTCTTTATGGACCTTTCACAACTTTTCTCACTTAAGTGTTCGAGTACAAGGTCGTAGCACTGCATTTGTATTGTTGAATGCTGAATCATTTAATTATAAGTTTAAGACATTCAGGATGCATTTTGTTCGAATATAACTCCAAATCAGAAACATTTCGAACAGTATACCAAATGCAAAACAAAAAAAAATACAACAATACTTTTCTGTCCTGTACTCCTGTGTTTATTTCATTGCAGACAGTATGAACCCAAGATATTTCCTGTTTTGTCTGGTTGACTTTGTTAATTAACATCTATACCTGCATTTATTTCGGGCCTATAACACATTCCAAAAAAGTTGGGTCCGTAAAGCCACACTTTGCAATGATGCCATTCCTTCTTACAACAGTTAAAATATATATTTGGCATTAAGGATGCCAACTGATGAAGTGTTTCAGGTGTTATTTTGTTCCATTCTTTGTGCAAACGTGTCTTAATGTGTGCAACAGTACGGGGTTGTGCACAGGACAAACCAGGAGTAAAACCACAAAATACATAAAGCGTATCATAAAAAGACATTGTGGCATTGCATGAAAAGGTAGTTTGCCAACTGAACATAGCTCAAATATATCTCTCTCTCTCGCTTTCTCTCACATACACACACACACACACACACACACACACACATATATGCATATATACACATGCTAACTCACTCTCTTCCATGAGTGCCTGATCATTTTGCCATCAAGTTTCCTTGCCACTTGTTGTCCTTCACAACTTGAGAGGTGTTCAAGTTGTATGGGTTAGCAATATACTTGTGTTGTATAAATGCCCCATCTCGAATGCCTCTAAGGTCAAGTGAGGACCTGGTATGCTAGTCCTCAAGGTCACAAGATCTATATTTCCCACAGGCCATGCACTATTACTATGAATACTAGTATGCACTACACAAAACATGAATATGCAGATACTACAAGGAAAAGCTGCCCAGAACCATGCCATGGATTCCACAAAATGCTGGAAACATTACCTTCTGGAGATTCTGGTCCACGTTGACATGATTGTATCACACACATTCATTCTGCTAATCGTGCTTTCTACCACATCCCAAAGGTCATCTATTGGATCCAGTGACTCAGATGGCTCATTGTCACGTTCTTGAAACGAGTTTGAGCTGCCTATTGCTTTGTAGAGATGCATGTGGTCAGTAACAATACTCATATACAGTGGAGAAAAAAAGTATTTAGTCAGCCACTGATTGTGCAAGTTCTCCTACTTAGAAAGATGTGAGAGGTCTGTAATTTCCATCATAGGTACACTTGAGAGACAAAATGAGAAAAAAAATCCAGGAAATCACGTTGAAGGATTTTTAAAGAATTTAATTGTAAATCATGGTGGAAAATAAGTATTTGGTCACCCACAAACAAGCAAGATGTCTGGGTCTCACAGACTTGTAACTTCTTCTTTAAGAAGCTCTTCTGTCCTCCACTCGTTACCTGTATTAATGGCACCTGTTTGACCTCGTTATCTGTATAAAAGACACCTGTCCACAGCCTCAAACAGTCAGACTCCAAACTCAACCATGGCCAAGACAAAAGAGCTGTTGAAGACACCAGGGAAAGAAATTGTAGACCTGCACCAGGCTGGGAAGAGTGAATCTAAATAGGCAAGCAGGTTGGTGTGAATAAATCAACGTGGGAACAATTGTAGAAATGGAAGACATACAAGACCCTTGATAATCTCCCTTGATCTGGGGCCCCCACACAAGACTCATCCGTGGGTCAAAATGATCAGAGAACGGTGAGGCAAAAATCCGCAAACTACACGGAGGACCTATAATGACCTGCAGAGAGCGGGACCAAAGTAACAAAGGCTACCATCAGTAACACACTACGCCGAGAGGGACTCAGATCCTGCATCGCCAGGCGTGCCCCCCTGCTTAAGCCAGTACATGTCCAGGCCCGTGTGAAGTTTGCCAGAGAGCATATGGATGATCCAGAAGAGGATTGGGAGAATATCATGTGGTCAGATGTTTGACCTCAAACGTTTGACCTCTGTCATTGCCAACAAAGGTTATGTTACAAAGTATTGAGTTGAACCAAATGTATTGGCGAAATACTTATTTTCCTCCATAATTTACAATTAAATTCTTTAAAAATCCTACAATGTGATTTCCTGGATTTTTTTCTCATTTTGCCTTTCATAGTTAAAGTGTACCTATGATGAAAATTACAGACCTCTCTCATCTTTCGAAGTAGGAGAACTTGCACAATCAGTGGCTGACTAAATACTTTTTTGCTCAACTGTATGCTGTGGTATTCAACTGATGGTTGATTGGTATTAATGGCAACAAAATCTCCATCTACTTGAATTCTTGACACAAGTCAGGTCAAATCCAGGAATTCATGCAGTTGGTGCCAAATTCTGACCCTACCATCTGTGTCAAGATTCATCTGACTAAGCTACTGTTGAGGATTTGTTGGACGCATGTGCCTTTGTGGCTGCGGGGGCCACACATTGTTGTACCCATATAATTATTTACATCTTCTATATTTGCATTTTTAATTGTGGTGATGTCGCTCATTCAGACTAAGTGCCCATGTCACTACATTTTTCCAGTCTTCAAACTGCAAACTTCAAACTCCCCATGTCCCCTGGTGTACTCCAGGTTCCTTTCAAGTTTTAAAGACATGCGCTCTAAATTTCCCCAGTGTGAGTATTTCGGAGCAGTAGGGGTGTTGTGAACGCCAAAATGGAACATGATGAATCGTCGAGTTGGATTATGCATCCTTGTTTATTATGCCAACTAATGCAGTTACATTTTTGAACACCAGAGGGCACATCATCGTACATCAAGCTGACAGACGCGTTACCCGTTCTCAGTGAGACCCCTAATTCCTTTTAATTACAGAGGACTAAAGATTCTTTTTGTTTCATTTTTTTTACAAGGAAAGCACACATTTGGAATTGTTATTCTTCGGATATAAAAAAGGAATGTTTTTACTCAGTTATTTAAAATATGGTTATTTTGTTTGCAGTTTTAAAATGTGCATTGTTTTGCACTGTTTACAGTTCAGAAAAAAAGGAATGTCTTTTTATCAAATGTAAAATTGATAATTGTGAGTTGTGAGAAAATCGAATCGTGGCAGAGTGTAAATCATTACAAACAGATAGACCCAATCTGGGTTTCCTCAAAACTCTTTCTGTCAGTGAAGGCTATTGGCAGTTAATGACTATGCAGCAGATCTATCCTTCACTCTATACCTTGTGTTGGTACTGTATTCAGGCACTTCCAGAAGACATCTTGAAGAACCTGACTGAGGAGCTGCCACAGCCCCGGGCTATCCCGCTCAAACTCAGCGAGTACACACAGGAAGAGCGTGACGCTTTCCCCATGCTCTGGACCCCGTGAGTCACTTTTGCTTCTATCTTCCTTCTCTTATTCTATCTCTTTCTTCTGCCTCTCTTCCTCTCCTCGTCCTTGAGTCAGTATGCAGTTAGATTTAGGGCTCAGCTGAGGTGCTCAGGTGCTGGAGCCTTCAGGCGAGAGAGAGGGAAAAAAACAGCAGCCGTAGGATCGTAAAGCTTCAGTGCTGAATAATCTGTCTCTAAAGGAGAGCTGATGGTTCCTCCTGTCTCTGTGCCGCATGCTTTCTTGCAAATTTATGAGCGATGAGTCACAGGCTTGCTCTGAGTTCACCTGGTTTAAGCAGAGGTTGTGGAAACAGTGGAGGATGTGACAGTGTTTACTACCTCACAGATGCTTGCACAAATAATATGTCAAGGGGTTTTTGTAATCAGCTGAAACAGGTCCAGCATACTGATCCATGTTGTGTAAAAACAACCAAAAATCGTTCAGGTGGTTGGCTTAAACAGAGTCTCCTGACAACCAGTGAGATATTAGCAGACCTGAAGAGAATGGTGCATTAGCCTGTATTCATTTTAATAGTCTTTGCTCACTAGTCTATAGACAGGTGTCTGGGAACTGTAATAAACACACAGAGAATTTAACTAATCATCTATGCATTTTCTGTACCTGCTTTTATTCAATTCAGAGTTGTGTGGGGGGGCTGGGGTCAAAGCGGCAGCACGGGGTGCAAGGTAGGACACTCTGCTGGGCAGGGTGCCAGCCCATCGCAGGGCACACGCACACACTTACTCACTCACACTTGGACTCTTTGGAAACTAACAAGTTGAACTAAAACGTCTTTGGAACGTGTCAGGAAACCCAAGCAGACACTGCGAGACCCATGCTAACTTCTCACAGGCAGCCGCAGGGCCAAAACTGGAACCCGCATCTCTGGAGCTTTGAGGCAACAGTGCTAACCGCTGCATCACCATGCTGTCCTGTTGGTTTTTATGAATTTTATCGTGATTTTAAGTTTATAGAGTAGTTCTAATCTTAAATGTGCTCTTAAAAATTACAATTTCGTAATTGTTGTATTTAAGATGTAACTGCAATATAAAACTATTAGGGAAATGCCAGTTTTATAGGGGTGTGACCATACATTTTAATACAATGCAAAACATAATGCAAAAATGGGACGATGTGCATCATTGAGTTGAATTATGCATTCTTGTTTACTCTGCCATCTAATGCAGTTGCATTTTTTGATACTCATACATCATGCTCACAGACACACATCCTATTTTATTGTAATTGCAGGGAACTACAGAAAAAAGTATACATTACTTTGAATTGTTATTCACCAGAAATAAAAAAAAAGAATGTTTTCACTCGGTTATTTAAGATTTGGTGAAGCTACAATAGAGCATTTTGTTTACAAATTTAAATCTCTGTTTCTAGTCATTTCTTTCAATTGCAGGGTACAAAAGTTTTCTGTTTAAAAAGCTGTACAGGAAAATCTGCATTGTTTCACGTTGTTTATGGTTTACCTATAAAAAAAATAATGTTTTTATCAAATGTAAAATTGATAATCATAAGAAAATCGGAATATGAATCGAGTTGTGAGCAGAGTGCATCGTTACATCCCTATTGTTAGACCGTTAATCCTTGTCATAAAAACATAAAAAAAAATTCTTTTTTAATGAATCGTTGCTAAAAACAATTTTTGGCATTGGTGTAGCACAGGGTTCTACAGTGAGTGCTTGGTTCGCATTTGTGCCTTCTTTTTAGGGAATTGCGAATGGAATATTTATTGAGGAGAGTGAGATGAGATTTTGATCTGAGTGCACCATCGCTTTTACCAAGTATTCACTGGGTCTGTCTCAATACCTAGTGAGTGCAATGCTGCCTACTTCCTATGTATGGCGTTCTCTATGTAGAACTTTCTAACCGACAATGGAACCCTAGACAGTCTATTGAGTTACACTTCAACCGTTAGCATGGTCCCTAGCAAAGTTTCCCAGTTCTGAATTCGAGTCTTTGCTGTTTTATCAAAATTTTTAGCTTTTTTTAAGGCTTCTTTTTGGAAGAACTTATTAACACAAATTTTGGACAAGATGTGATAAGAGGAACAGATAAAATGCATCCAGAAGCTAATGTGAGGACTAACGAGGGAAAATGTCAAGCCCTTCTGTATGAGACCTGTGGTTATCACATTTACATTTATGTCATTTAGCAGATGACCTTATCAAGTGACTTACAATTGGTACATTTAGAACCAATGTTTAGCTGGTGACTGGACATGAATTAATTGATTAAAACTAGCAAGAATAAAAGTATTTATGTGAAATTTATAAAAAGTACATTTAGTTAATTACGTATAGTTGTGTGAAAAAGTGTTTGCCCCCTTCCTAATTTCCTGTTTTTTGGAATGTTTGTCACATTTACGTGTTTTGGAACGTCAAACCAATTTAAATATTAGTCAAAGACAACACAAGTAAACACAAAATGCAGTTTTTAAATGAAGGTGTTTATTATTAAGGGAGAAAAAAATTCAAACCTACATGGCCCTGTGTGAAAAAGTGAACACCTTCATTTAAAAACTGCATTATGAGTTTAATTGTGTTGTTTTTGACTAATATTTAAATTGGTAGGGGGGCATCATCAGGAAGTCAGGAAGGGGGAAACACTTTTTCACACCACTGTACATATTTAAGTCAAGTCAAGTCATATTTATTTATATAGCGCTTTTTACAATGGAGCATTGTCTCAAAGCAACTTTACAAGTTTAGATTATCTCCTAATAAATACGTCCAATCCCAAATTGAGCAAGCCTAGGGCGACAGTGGCAAGGAAAAACTCCCTAGTTCTAGGAAGAAACCTTGGGAGGACCAAGACTCAAAAAAAGGACCCAACCTCCTTGGCGGCGTAGATGATAAATCTAAGAGCGAACTAAAGTCATGGAGTCAAAGTTCGAATAGAATGTGAAGTATGCACATCGACATTAAGTGGCCCGGGTATGATGATAAATCGAAGAGCGAAACTAAAGTCATGGAGTCATGGTCGAATAAAATGTGAATTATGCACAGTGGAGCTCCAGCAGATGAACATCATGTGTGGGGCCGGAACTGCTGGAACACAGCTCGGAGAGAAAACAGAAAATGTAATTAGTTACTGATTAAGAGCACAGTGTTTATTAACAATCACTGATGCCATGTGTAGCATGAGACCCCGGCAGCATTAGCTATAGCAGCATAGCTAGAAAGCTAGAAAGAGGAGAACTGGAAAGGAAAACACAGCCAAGAGGGATCACATGAGACATTGGCAACCCCACGAGCGCCAGAAGACAGCAACCCAACGTCTCTGATCACCATAAGACTCTTTGACTATGAACCCCCAGCTCTGCCCTTATTCTAAGGCAAGGATGCATGAGTCAAGATCACGAGGACCCAAGCCCAGTCCAGCCAGACTAACCAATTTAACCAATTAGACACGGAACAACAGGTTCAATTACATTTGATACATACTGTATGTAGGTGCAAACTAAAAAAAAAAAAAAAAATACATTTCAATTATTGCAAATTAACTTTCATTTTATGTTTAAATAATTGTGGGGTTTTTTCCCCTTAGTAAGAACGCTCAGAAACTGTTCCTCACCCTGCTTTGACACAAAGGAACATTAAATGTTTCTGGACCCACGCTGAAATAAATTTTTATTACTTCAGTTTTGGAGGAATAAAGTAAAAAGAGATATTAAACAAAAATCTAAAGTTTGTGCTTATGGATTTTTTTGTGTGCTCTTGTTAAGTTCAAATCAGGAACACCAGTGCTCCTTGGTAAAAAGCTTACTGCAGATGTCTGGTGTAGCAGGGTGTTGTGTCAATATAATATCTGTATTTACGCAGAGTGCAACACTGCGCATTTATTTATTTCATTACGTTTTCTTTGACTGTTCAGTGGTCTTTGGTGCACTTTTCAGACCCAGTCAGTGTTGAAAACTAAAACTTTACATTTAATTAGGAATTTTCTACATTCGTATGTGCATTTGTCTCATTAAATTAGGTTTGACCACTAGAGCCAGTTCAAGCACTTCTAACAATAGGTACTGTCACAAAACAACCTGGCAAAGAACCAAACTCCAAATCGATGTGATAAGAACCGAGCATAGACCCCAAATAGACATTGGTGAGGAAAAACTCCCTGAGACTCTTAAGGACGAAAGGAACCAGACTCAGATGGGAAGCCAGTATTCCCCTGTTTAGACCAACAACAAGTTGTTAGGACTCTCTTAAGACTCTCTTTATAGTTGAATTTCAACAAAATCAAGCATTAATTGTGTGTAGGACGTCAGACAGTCAGTGTAGCATGCTGCTATAGCTGAGATCCATTGGAAGTATCAGTAGAAGTGGTCGGAATCACCAGGTTGTTTGAGTTTGTTTTGCCACCATAACAGAGTTGTTGGAAGTTCCATCATAACCTTCCCATCCAATAAAAAATAATGCGATTTATAAATCCAGACTTTTTTTTTTTCTTAGTAGTGGCCCTGTCAAGGATAAATGTGGCTTAAATTCCAATAAGTTCACAGAAAGACAATTTAAGACTGTTCATAGGTCGTTCATCACCCCCGAGAATTAGCAAATGCTAGATCCATCCAGACCAGATAAATGCCAGATAAATGTCAGCTATATAAGGCACACTGTCACACTGCCATGTCCTTAAACTAAAGTATAGAAGTGCAGAAATATTGGCACCATTGGTAAGTATGGGTTATGGGGGGGCAAAGGTTAAATGGCCTAATCTAAGACTGTAAATAATATATTTTAAGGAAAAAAACATGTTAATTACAATCATTAAGATAAATTTTATCCCATGCAAAGAAATCTGTTCAAAATCTGTTTCATATGTATTTTTATACATTGAATCCAAATATTTTTATAGAACGTATGTCACCCATAGTTCTTTTTTTTCCCTTCCTGTGTACTCGCATATCATTACTTAGTGTTTATGTACCAGTGCTCTCTAGCCTTTGAAACAAAAATGTTTAACAAACACAGCTTTTTTCGTTGTTTGGGAAAGCACAAGCCTAGATGAATGAGTTACCAGGAGCCTGCATAAACATAACTGTTTGGGCCACTGTTGGGACATGCAAACAGGGCCCACTCGAGTAGCAGTTCCTAGTCAGTTGCAGGCTGGAGCTCGATGTGTAAACATTTCTGGTGCAGTGTGATTTAAGCATTCCATCCACCATTATAATGCCAAGAAACTGCATAAATAGTCCAGATTAATTCTACTGCATCTGCATTGGGTTAACATTCAAATCCCAAAAACATTCCTTTCTAGTCCCTCATTAAAAATGCAGTGACAGTTATTTTGCAGAATGGATGACCAGGGTAACGGTTGAGCCCTCCTTTTGTCACATATGTCACATTTGTAAGGCATCTCACAGCATGGGCAAATGTTTTACACCATATGCCTTTTGCCATTCCTATGGTTTAGAGTAGTGTTGTAGTGAAGACCGCTATAGCCAAGGTCCTGATTTAATAATACTAATTCCTGATTTTGTATACATGGTAAAGTGAGCAGGTGAAAACGCACACTTGAAGTCTTAACGTCATGTGATTCAAAATAAAATGAGTTCATTGATTGGATACTGAACGAGAAGAGCAGGAACTTGTTTTCCTCTGTTAGCCAATCTGAGCGCAGATTTTATTTAGGCATGTAGAGAAAGGACTGATTTATTCTGTTTGAATGGACTGCTGACGCATCAGACTTGGCTGGTCTCAACAACAATTTCCAGGTCCACCTTACCCCGAGACTAAGACGAGACCGAGGCTGCTCATTTATGGTCTCGAGACCGGACTCGAGTACTACAACACTAGTTTGGAGAGAAGGCAGATTTCTCCAATGATCATTCTTTTGATTGCAACTGCCTGACAAATATAAATGGTGTAACATTACAATCTAATCGTCCTGTTCTCATTTACCATCTGCCATGAGGCCAGTACGTTCACAGTCAGGAATTACCTGTACCAGAGCCCCCGAAAAACATGACACTGAGTGATGATGAGTCTGGTGATGTGAGTAGAGGACAATAGGGATACATTTACACATGTTAGAAGTAGGCTTATACATTTTTAGGTGTAACACTAGCCTTAGTTATGAAGAAGTACTGTACATTTATTGTAGAAATTTAATTGCTCTGTCACTTCATGTCTGATGGAAACATTCTAAAAACAGGTTATAATTCAGTGTGAAAATTACTATAAGGTCCACCTACACTCTTCGGCTACTTTATTAGATGCATCTTCCTAGTACTGGATTGGACCTCCTTTTGCCTTCAGGACTGTCTTAATTCTTCGTGGCATACAGTGTCACTTGAAAGTTTGTGAAGCCTTTAGAATTTTCTATATTTCTGCATAAATATGACCTAAAACATCATCGGATTTTCACAGTTAAACAAATGAGACAAAAATATTATACTTGGTGATTTATTTACTGAGGAAAATGATCCAATATTACATATTAGTCAGTGGCAAAAGTATGTGAATCTTTGCTTTCAGTATTTGGTGTGACCCCCTGTGCAGCAATAACTGCAACTAATGTTTCCTGTAACTGTTGATCAGTCCTGCACACCGGCTTGGAGGAATTTTAGCCCATTCCTCCGTACAGAACAGCTTCAACTATGGGATGTTGGTGGGTTTAATCACATTAACTGCTCGCTTCAGGTCCTTCCACAACATTTCGATTGGATTAAGGTCAGGACTTTGACTTGGCCATTCCAAAACATTAACTTTATTCTTCTTAAACCATTCTTTGGTAGAACGACTAGTGTGCTTAGGGTCGTTGTCTTGCTGCATGAGCCACCTTCTCTTGAGATTCAGTTCATGGACAGATGTCCTGACATTTTCCTTTAGAATTCTCTAATATCATTCAGAATTCATTGTTCCATCAATGATGGCAAGCCGTCCTGGCCCAGATGCAGCAAAACAGGCTAAAACCATAATACTACCACCCACCATGTTTCACAGATGGGATAAGGTTCTTATGCTGGAATGCAGTGTTTTCCTTTCTCCAAACATCACGCTTTTCTTTTAAACCAAAAAGTTCCATTTTGGTCTCATCCGTCCACAAAACATTCTTCAGTAGCTTTTTGGCTTGTCCACGTGATCTTAAGCAAACTGCAGACGAGCAGCAATGTTCTTTTTGGAGAGCAGTGCCTTTGTTGTTCAGTGATTTTCTGATGGTGGACTCATGAACATTAACATTAGCCAATGTGAGAGAGGCCTTCAGTTGCTTAGAAGTTACCCTGGGTTCATTTGTAACCTCGCCAGCTATTACACGCCATGCTCTTGGAGTGATCTATGTTGGTCGACCACTCCTGGAGGGGGTAACAATGGTCTTGAATTTCCTCCATTTGTACACAGTCTGTCTGACTGTGGATTGGTTGAGTCCAAACTCTTCAGAGATGGTTTTGCAACCTTTTCCAGCCTGATGAGCATCAAAAACTCTTTTTCTGCGGTCCTCAGAGCAGACTTTGATAGATCCCTGTTCTTTAAATAAAACAGGGTGCCCACTCACACCTGATTATCATCCCATTTATTAAAAACAAATGACTCTAATTTTACCTTCAAATTAACTGCTAATCCTAGAGGTTCACATACTTTTGCCACTCACTAATATGTAATATTGGATCATTTTCCTCAATAAATAAATGACCAAGTATAATATTTGTGTCTCATTTGTTTAACTGGGTTCTCTTTATCTACTTTTAGGACGTGTGTGAAAATCTGATGATGTTTTGGGTCATTTTTATGCAGAAATATAGCAAATTCTAAATGGTTCACAAACTTTCAAGCACCGCTGTAGATTCAACAAGGGACTCAGAGATTTCGGTCCATAATGACATGATGGCATCACACAGTTGCTGCAGATGTGTCGCCTGCACATCCATGATGCGAATCTCCCATTCTACCACATCCCAAAGCTGCTCTATTGGATTGAGATCTGGTGCCTGTGGAGGCCATTTGAGTACAGTGAATTCATTTTCCTGTTCAAGAAACCAGATTGAGGTGATTTGAACTTCTATGGCATGGCACATAGCAGATGGTTCCACTGTGATTATAAAGCTATGGATTTATTCATCAACAATACTTGGGTAGGCTGTGGCTTTTAAAGATGCTCAGTAGGTATTAAGAGGCCTAAGGTGTGCTAAGAAAATACACAATTACACTACCAGCAACAGCCTGAACTGTTGATACAAGTCAGGATGGACCCATACTTTTGTTCTGAGCCTAACGTCCAAATGTCACAGCAAAAATTGAGACTTATCAGACCAGGCAACGTTTTTCCAATCGTCTGTTGTCCAATTTTGGTGAGCCTGTGCAAATTGTAGCCTCAGTTTCTTGTTCTTAGCTGACAGGAAGAGCGTCTGGTATGGTCTTCTACTGCTGTAGCCCATCTGCTTCAAGGTTCGACGTGTTGCATGTTCAGAGATGCTCTTCTGCATACCTCAGTTATAACGAGTGGTGTTTACTTTCACTTTAAATTATGACCTGACAAAACACAAATTCCCCACAGTCATTCATCAACATGATGACAATGAAAGAACAAACTGATTAAATAAGACAGATGGGTGTTGGCCTTCATAAATCAGGATATGTCTATATAAATAGCCATTTTCCTGAAAGTAATAAAGAAGTTTCAAATATTCTGAGCTGTAGTAAACCTGTTGTTTTTTTAAAGGTTAGATTCTCATAATTACAGGGTGAAATTAAGCTAATTAATCACAAAGGCATTTTTCATAACCTTTTATATCTGTACCGAGGGTGTCAAAATTACTGGCATTGATCGCTCAGGGAGTATCGTTTTCATCATGTTAATGAATGGCAAGGATATCATGTGCAATTAAGCTCATCTAATAATGGCATACCGGAATATGGCCTCCTTTTTGTAGTGAGGAAATGCCTAAGCAGAGTGTAAATTGATGCAGTGGTACAAAAAAACAGTATCATTTAGCTTGAAGAATAAGATGAATTGTACAAAATATAGGGAATGTTTTCTAATATGCCAAGCCAGCTGATGGGAGTTCACTACATCATGGGAGTACGGTTTTGTACAAACCCAGATCCAAAGAAGTTGTGACAGTGGAAATGCAAAATGCAGATGTATTCAGACAGATGTTTTTACTTATTTAGTTGAAAACCGGTAAAAATATGTCCTGTTTTGCCTCAGTAAGTTAAATGGGTTTTTTTTTTTGTAAATATATGTAAATTCTGAATTTGATGTCTGAAACACATTCCAAGTTGGTACAGTGCATATAGTGTACATACAGTGTATAAAACATATGGCTGGTAAAGATGTGAAATGAAAACACCTGTGAGGAACATCCCAGAGGTGAATCAGTAACAGATGGGTACAAAAAGGGGTATCCACATAAAGCTCTGTTGTTTACAAGCCTATCTCAATTAAGGCTCATTATTTCCCCAAATTGGGTGTGAGCAAGTAGCCCCACAGTTTACAAACATTGTTTCTTAATGCACCATTGCTTTGACATGGAACTTCGCTGTCAGAAGAAGTTAGGATTGTATGGAAAATCCAAAAACAAACCAAAAAAAAAAACATGCTGTGTTCCTTTGACCTTTATTTAACTGCAGACACTATGAACCCAAGATATTTCATGTTCATGATATTTCATGTGGGACTGTGGTAGCCTAGCGGTTAAGTTACTGGACTCTGGACCAGAAGGTCAAAGGTTCAAATCCCACCTCTGCCAAGCAGCCACTGTTGGGTCCTTGAACAAGATCCTTCACCCACATTTGCTTGGATTGTATCAAGACTGTACCAATTGTAAGTTGCTCTGGATAAGGGCGTCTGCTAAAACCAAATGTTCTTCAAAGAAAAATAGGAATTAGATTTCTGTCCTAACCTTTTCTGATTTGGCTTGTTTTGCATTGTCTTGTTGAAAAGTGCATGTGTGTCCACAGAAAACATGTCATCTTGAAGGCAGCTTATGTTGCTCTAAAATCTCAATGTACTTTTCTGCATTAATGCTGCCATCACAGAAGTGTAAATGACCTTTTCTGACTGCACTAACACAACCCCTTACCATCTGACTACAATACATTTCCACTGTGTAATGGTCCATCCCAGATGCCTCTGAGCCCAGAGAAGTTGTTAACATAAGGCTTCTTTTTTGTGCAGTAATGTTTTAAGTGGTATTTGTGAACGTAACTCACAAATGTGTTGTGTTGTAGTGTTTGACAAGGGTTTGCCAAAGTAATCCCTTGCCCATGTGGTCATATCAAATATCATCTGTTCCAGCTTTCACAGTGTTACTCAGACCACATCAGAGGGCAGTAACTCCCTCCGATCTTTGATTGACTGAACATGGCATGCCATGCCATCCTGCCAACTTTCCCATTGATGACCCTAGATCATACAGTGACTCTGTGTACTGGACTAATTAGTGCTTATAATTCACTATTGTCTTATATACTATAGTTTTATATTTTTCATTCTCAGAATATTACATTTACTCTAAAATATTAGTCTTCATAATATTATGTTTTAAGTATAATATATAAACATATATACATTTTAATATGTTCTCTCTGTTAATATTGATTTGGCTTCTGTTTATTTACATTATTACTATACAACCTATTCAATAGATAATTTACTTTAATTCTTACATATAAAATCTAGGCCACCCAAGGAGGTTTGGTCCCTTTGAGTCTTGGTCCTCACAAGGTTTCTGCCTTATAATGTTTAGGGAGTTGTTCCTTGGCACTGTTACTCTAGGCTTGCTCAATTTGGGATTGACCTCAGATAATAGAAGATGATATAAAATTGTAAAACTGCTTTGACACAATGCTTCATTGTAGACAGATATGAAATAAATCACATCATAGAAATAAATCTGACTTTGATCTTATTGTTGAATGACAGTTCTTGATGCAATGCCGTCTGAGGGATCGGAGATCACAATTCTTCAGTTTTGGCTTCTGCCCTTGCTCATTACGAACCAAACTTCCTATATAGGATAGTGTAATTCCTATACAGATATTATGCACTGTAGAGGGGAAAAAATACGCAAATCAATTCCAATCTTTCTTTTAAACATTTAAAATTTCTGACGCACTTGTTAACAATCTGGAGATCCTCCACCCATCTTTGCTCCTTAAAGACCCAGCCTTTCGTGGAATATGAAATACATTAAAAAACATCCGTAACCACAGTTTGGTGTGGCATCGACAAATGCAGGCTAAGATTCTACTACACAGAGTGGATATTGTACATCAGCAACATCCACACAGCCTGTCTGCAATCTAGATGTTTGTCAGCTTGTAAACATCTGATGCATTACGGTGCACAAATACGGCAGCGGAGACCCTGGACTGTTGGAGCTGAAGAATTATATCAAGGAAGAATGAGAAAAAGAATTATCTTTCAACGTTAAACAAAAACAGAGTGTTGTTAATTGGAAAGGGGACATGGTGGCTTAGTGGTTAAGGTACAGGACTATGGACCAGAAGGTTCAGGGTTCAAATCCCACTGTTGGGTCCTTGAGCAAGACCCTTAACCCACAATTGCTTGGATTGTAAGACTGTATCAATTGTAAGTCGCTCTGGATAAGGGCATCTGCTAAATTACATAAATGTAAATTATGTAAAGTCCTCTGTCCCAATGTTGGACCATGTTGATGGCATCAAATTCGGAATGAACATATGATTAATAAAATCAGTAAATTTGATTGGAAAACCATAACATTTTTTGTTGCATTGTTTTAAGTAAATCTAGGTAAAGCAGAAATTATATATCACTGGTCGCAATGGAAAAGTAGGGGTGTGTGTGCATGTACTGTCCCACAGCTGCAGGAATGGTGTTTAAATCTTAGGCACGCATTGGTTAAAACGCTCAAGGATTGCTGCTTTATGACCACTTCATCTCTACATGGTAACTACTGGGTCTTAAACTTGAAAATCTGTGATACTTTTTCAGCAATCCATGAACCAGTCCCCAGTGTGTTTTCAGTTATTACCCAAAGCTTGCTTGACTTCCAAAACATGTCAGATGGTTAAATAAGACATGCTTTCGCCACTGCCTATAAAAGCGAGGATGATTGTGGCGAGGCTGGCTGATGATTTGATTATCATAAGCCGAGCGCAGGGCGTGCAGAGCCATTTTGGGGCTGTATTAGCACAGAGCAGGACAGAAGGAATTGAGGCCCACTGTGCAACAGGGTACAGCCTTTTGATGCTGGATAAACAGAAACCTCATTAAGTAAACAACACCGAATTATAAAGTCCAGGATCCCTCTGAGAGTCTGTTAGCCATCTCGCAGAAAGCATGAGATTTTCCTTATTCGGATGTTCTGTAGACATAATTTCACTCCTGCTCCTGTGCTGCTGGGCTGTCAAATTAAAGGGCAAACCAAACGCTAGTGCAGGCCAAGTAAATGTGCTTTGATGTTCAATAGGCCAGATGATGAAACACCGTATTCTTTTTACAATAATACCTTTCAGTGAATCTGTGCACTTCTTTTTAGATAGTTTGAACTTGTGGAACAGTGTATTACAAAGTGCTTTGACCCAGCCATGAAAATCCAATTATTTTCTCCAGTCCTCATTCATCTCAGCTATCAAACTCATGGTTGAGGAGAGATGTGTCCCTGCTGTTGTTTGTAGCTATTCCATAACAATTTGGGTTCAGTTTAGGTGTGATAACCAATTATGGTGTTATATACTTTAGAAATGGCTCAAATAGCACAGAATTATGTTTTAGTTCATGTTCTTTTCACTCCAGCTACAGCATCATGTCCTGTGTAAGTGAGCACTTTGTGCCACACTGCAAATTGAAAATGATATTACTTTTTCTTTGGTTGTGTATACATCATTCCAAACACTTGAAGGTAGCTGTGAGCTGATGATGAAGTAAGACTAGTCCCACTGTCAGTGCAGAAAGTTAACATTGATTTGTAATTTTTTTTAAGTGTAGTGTTTCTTGCATTTATTTTGACATTTATTTAATTGCACCCCATACCATGACAATCCCTGGCTTTTGGACTTTGCTTTTAAAAGTCTGTATGGTCCTTTTCATCAGAACAGATCTGGGGCCTCATTTATTAAACTCTGCATGGATTCTGGAGTGAAAGTGTGCGTCCGCACAATACCAAGAAATGGTGTGCGCACAAAAAGTAATATGCAAATATTTTCCGATCTTTCTTTGAGGAATATTGTGTTTAAACATTTCATTAATCCTCTCAATATTTTGGGTTCATATTGTCTGCAATAAAATAAAAGTCTAAGTAAATGTAAGATGCATTGTTTTTTATTTGCATTTTCCATACTGTCCCAACTTTGTTTCTGATTTGGGGTTGTATTTATGATGGATTGCTGTCTCATCGATAGTGCTTGTAATGATTTTACATATTCATTGTGTATCAGTAGGTTGTGCATTATTTGTTTGAAATGACTCGGTATAATCACAAAGTTTTAAGCCACAGGACTTTGTGATCTACATAAATTATTTAAACATTGGTCTTTTGTTTGGCTTTTCTGCATCCTTGCATTTAAGTAGAGCTCTTCTTTCAAAGGTCTGAGGATCATCATAGGGTCTTGAGCCCCTGGCCTGTGACTTAACTTGATTGGGAAAAAAAAAATCTTTGAATTTGCAAATTTCATCGTATGTGAACTCTTATGAACACTGCTGAGAGGAGATGTTCTTGAACCTGAGACTCGAATCCCCATCACTGGTAAACAGTTTGGGACACACTACCGTATTTTTCGAGCTATAAAGCGCACCGGATTATAAGACGCAATATCAATGATCGACTGCTAACGGGTCTATTTCCATACATAAAGCGCACCAGGTTATAAGACGCATTAAATGAAACAAAACTCTTAAGTTCCGTCGGAAGCTCAGTTTGGTCTTTACCTGGCGCAGGGCGTTCTTCTTGCTTCCTCCACTTCTGTATCATTGATTCGTTAATGTTGAATCCCTCTCGCGCTGCTCTATGACCATGTTTTGTACTGCGTGACCGATAGTGCTGAGTTTGAAATCCGCTTCGAAAATGAATGAATGAATGCACGTACCCTAATGCTGAAGCACATACCGTATTACCCCGCGATGCTGCGCACTATGGTGGCCGTAAGCTTCGTAACTTACCAATGCCGTGCTAAAAACTTTTTGACAGATTTATGAGCGCCGTGTACCATCTACAATCGGTTTCTAGGTCAGAGAAAGCACACCAGAATTAATTCATACATTAGGCGCACCGCATTTAAAGGCGCACTTGTCGATTTTTGAGAAAGTTTAAAGGATTTTTAAGTGCGCCTTATGGTCCGAAAAACGGTACGGCTACATGTTTTTCGACCACTGTTGTTACGATTTGAGCTCACAAACTTCTTCCCATATCTCCAGATACATGGGGCAAAAAGTATTTAGTCAGCCCACTGATTGTGCAAGTTTCTCCTACTTAGAAAGATGAGAGAGGTCTTGTTTATGTAATTTTTCATCATAGGTACACTTCAACTATGAGAGAACAAAATGAGAAAAACAAATCCAAGAAATCACATTGTAGAAATTTTCAAATAATTGAATTGTAAATCATCGTGGAAAATAGTATTTGGTTACCCACAGACGAGCAAGATTTCTGGCTCTCACAGACCTGTAATTCTCTTTTAAGAAGCTCTTCTGTCTCCACTTGTTACCTGTATTAATGGCACCTGTTTGACCTCGTTATCTGTATAAAAGACACCTGGTCCACAGCCTCAAAAACAGTTTAGACATCCAAACTCAACCATGGCCAAGACAAAAGAGCTGTCGAAGGACATCAGGAAGAAAATTGTAAAACTGCACCAGACTGACAAGCAGGTTGGTGTGAATAAATCAACTTGTGGGAGCAAATGTAAGAAACGTGGAAAGCCATACAAGCCCATGGGTAATCTCCCTCGATCTGGGGCCCCACACAAGATCTCATCCTGTGGGTTCAAAATGATCATGAGAACGGTGAGCAAAAATCCCAGAACTACAAGGAGGGACCTGATGAATGACCTGCAGATAGCTGGGAACCAAAGTAACAAAGGCTACCATCAGTAACACACTACGCCGAGAGAGACTCGGATCCTGCATTGCCAGGCGTGTCCTCCCGTTTAAGCCAGTACATGTCCAGGCCCATCTGAGTTTTGCCAGAGAGACATATGGATGATCCAGAAGAGGATTGGGAGAATATCATGTGGTCAGATAAACCAAAATAGAACTTTTTGGTAAAAACTTAAAAACCTCAGTTTGTCGTGTTTGGGAGGAAGAAGAATGCTGAGTTGCATCCCAAGAACACCATAGCTACTGTGAAGCATGGGGGTGGAAACATCATGCTTGGGGGCTGTTTTTTGCCTGCAGGGGGACCGGACGATTGATCCGTGTGTTAAGGGAAGGGAATGAACGGGGCCATTGTATCGTGAGATTTTAAGCCAAAACCTCCTTCCATCAGTGAGAGCATTGAAGATGGAACATGGCTGGGTCTTCTAGCATGATAATGATCCCAAATACACCGCTCGGGTAATGAAGGAGTGGCTCCGTAAAAAGCATTTCAAGGTCCTGGAGTGGTCTAGCCAGTCTCCAGACCTCAACCCCATAGAAAATTTGTAGAGGGAGTTGAAAGTCCGTGTTGCCCAGCGACAGCCCCAAAACATCACTGCTCTAGAGGAGATCTGCATGGAGGAATGGACCAAAATACCAGCTACAGTGTGTGCAAACCTGGTGAAGACTTACAGGAAACATTTGACCTCTGTCATTGCCAACAAAGGTTATGTTACAAAGTATTGAGTAGAATTTTTGTTATTGACCAAATACTTATTTTCCACCATAATTTACAATGAAATTCTTTAAAAATCCCACAAAGTCATTTCTTGGATTTTTTTTTTCTCATTTTGTCTCTCATAGTTGAAGTGTACCTATGATGAAAATTACAGACCTCTGTCACCTTTCTAAGTAGGAGAACCTGCACAATCAGTGGCTGACTAAATACTTTTTTGCCCCACTGTAGCTATTTTATGAGACTGTCTTGCCCATGAAACTAAGCTAACTAAATGAAGATGTCATCATGGTATGCAACTGAATGAACAGTTAAAGATTATTTTAATTATCACTTAGCTAATTATAGGTAAGCTTAAGTGTCAATCAATTATTTTAATCAATAATGGTATCCCCATTAAATCATCATGATAAAACTAGAATTACATGTACATCTCTAGTACTTTAGCCACCAGTGAGTAAACACTGCCGTTACAATAAACAAGCACCTCTTGAAGGAGTTTGCATTGCTTTGTCATTCTCTGTATCCCATTTTGCAGCAGGCAGCCTCTCCCAAAGGGCCACATGGAGCGTGTAATTAAAACATGTCTGTGGGAAGTGAGACCTTAATGGGATAATGAGACATGCATATCTGCTGCTGTAATTAAATGTGAGAAAGGAAGATGACCCAAAGAGCTCCACAGGTTCACTTTAGTGCTTTAGTTTGTCAGGTTGTAAGGAAGCCTGTCTGGCTCCCAATAACTATGGGAGGAACACTGATGTAATGATCTCAAAATCGAACACTGGAGCAAAATAAAGTCCTGTCATAAATCTGGTCCTGTCAGTGTTTAATAGAAAGGCAAGAGCCAGAGGCCTTGTTAGAAAAGAAGCAGAGCAAAAGCATCAGATACAAGCTATACCTGGAAATGATTCAGAGAACATGCAGCACTTTTATAGCCATCACAGTACTTTCATGTCACTCTGAATGTCCCAAGCAATGTTTGACTTTAAGAAGCAATTTATGGTTCTGAATATTGAATTGGATGTAAAGTTGATTTATTTGGACTCTAGAAGACTGCTGGTTTCAGAAAAATATAAGGTTATTAAAGTCAAAGTCAGATTTATTTCTATGGCACTTTTTACAATGGAGCATTGTCTCAAAGCAGCTTTAAAATTTTAGGTTAGATCTAGATCTTCTCATATCTGAGGCCAATTCCAAATTGAGAACGCCTAGGGCTACAGTGACAAGGAAAAACTCCCAAGTTATAAGAAAGAAACCTTAGGAGAACCAAGACTCAAAAGGGGACCCATCCTCCTTGGGTGGCCTAGATGTTATATGTAAGAATTAAACTAAATTATCTAATTAATGAGTTTATAGTAATGGTTTAAAGTTTCAGAAGCAAAATAAATATTAAGAGAGAACATATTTAAATTCACAAGTCTTAAAATTTGTATTTTATTTTATTAAAAATTTAAATAAAGTATATGTAGACTAATATTTTAGAGTGTAATATAAATATATATGTAATATTCTGAACAGTATAATAAAATAGAGAATGGAAAACATATAAAAATATAATAATTAATAATAACAATAGTGAAAACAATAATAGTCCAGCACACAGAGTCACTGTAAAATCTTTTAATTAATATAATTAAAATAATTAATATCCAGTGAGTACCAGTCCTACAGACAGAAATGCCTTGTTGATGAGAGAGGTCAGCAAAGAATGGACAGTCTAGTTTAAACCCTTTGCATAATTGTGGTGAGCAGAACAGCATCTCAGAATGCACAACAATGTCAAACTTTGAGACGGATGGGCTACAACACCAGAAAGCCACATCTGGTCAGCCAAGAACAGAGATCTGAGGCTGCAGTGGACACAGGCTCAGCAAATCTGGACAGCTGAAGACTAGAGAAATGTAGCCTGGTCTAATGAATCTTGATTTCTGCTGAGATCCACAGATGGTAGGGTCAGCATTTGACCCAAACTATATGAATCCATGAACCCGGTCTACCTTTTGTCAACAGTAGAGCCTGGTGGGGGTGATGTAAAAGTGTTTTGTGGGCACGCTCTGGACCCGCTAATACCAACCAATCATCACTTGGTCAGCAACAGTACTCATATAGGTTGTGGCATTCATGTGCTGCTCTTCAGGACCATAATTTACATATTGTCTAATGGATAATTCCAGCATGATAATTGGGCCTGTGACGATAACCTTATTATTGCAATACCAGGGTTATGTGATGACTACCGCGGTGTTGAGCTCATTGCCGTCATCACCACAGTTATTATTTATTTATAAAATGGATAGCTCTGGCTCTAAGATCTGATTGACTGAGTCATGAATTAACAGTGGATTAAACAAACTCTGGAAACCTAGAGTTTACATGGAGCTCTTATCAGCAAACCAGACTACACTGGTGGAAGAATGGTTTACAGTGAATATTATGTTAAATAAATATCGTCGGCAGTTATAAAAGCAATAAGATTGTTTTCATTTATTTTTTGGCTTGTGAAGGTTACATTAGTGCAGATGGTGTTTAATGTGAAATATAAACACAATAAATATTACTTAGTTACCACTGACTTCTTTGCTCAAGTGCTTCACACAAACGTCACCTCAGCTTCATGAGCGAGGAAAAGGGACTGTCCATTAAATAAATGGGGGATTTATTTTGTACATGTCAGATTATTATGAATTACGTCAAGGTTTGACTACAAACGAGAGAATCAGACTTCCTCTTCTGTCAAAGGTTGCCAGACATGACCATATGACTACAACATGTACTACGAGCACTCGTATTGAGTGCATTGATATGGTCATATCTGGCAATCTTCATGTTGATGTTGGTTTGCCTGGCATGAAATCTGTAGGAATTATGTGATCATGTGTGACAGCATGGAGCAGAATGTCAAAGCAATGTTATCAACATCTTGTGGAATCCATGATATGAAGAATTGAGACCCTACTCTGTATTAGTGTAGTATTCCTACTAAAGTGTTTGGTGAATGAAATTATTAGCCAGCCCTCAGGAAACCAGTTTTGATCCCCGATTGATAAATAGAAATTGACTGGTTAGTTGCACTTATCTGTTCCAGGCCATCAAACTCGTGTGAAGTCCATTATGTTGTCGAAAAGTCAAGTTGCATTCAGAGTACATATTCTGACTAGAGAGATTTGGGGTGTTGATTACAGTAATACATGTTTCACTATTAGTTAAGGTGGATGCACATAAAGTATTAAAAAGCTATTTACTTTTCTGTCAAGTGAGTCAAATGCCATTAGCAATTTATCACTGGCTCAAATTGTGGTGCATGGACATCAGAGCCCAGTGAATCAGAGATGGCAACAGCCAGGCTCTTCTGGTGACCAGCTGAAAAAGAACCTCAAAATCCCATCAGCAGTCACCACATAGCTTTGCTTCTCATTTTGATCAAATTGAACTCTTTCATAAAGTAAAATACTTTGTGCTTCACTGGTCGCACCCAGTTAGCGTCGCCGGTGCACCCTCCTTCCGTTGCAAGAAACGACCAGCTGTCAGCGATAACAAATGGTTTCTGTCATGCCGTCAGCGGTGCGGTCAGGGTGAGAAAACAGTCAGCTATTCCTGTTGAATGTATGTCCTCTCATTTAAAATCCTGCTGATTTAGTGGCTATCCTCCATTTATCTCAATGTGTTATGTGAGTCATTGTGAGATACGACCTCAGATTTGGCGTTCGTAAAGCGCCACCGAAGGAGAGTTGAACCACGCCGCCTCAGCGCTCCCACACGTACGCCACAGATCATAGAAATTGTGTTTTTTGCTAATGGAAGTCCACTCTTGTTGCTTCCATGTTCAGGTCAGATATGGGGAGGTGCTATGGGATACTTTGTACCGGGTTTCTAGTTGCCTCTCTCTAGTTGTTTGTAGTCACTCAGAAAGTCATCCCACAGCAGTGTTACCCAGGAATAAGCCATTACTGTACAGCTCATTGAGCACTGAACCCTCTTGCACTGAATTTCTCAGCATTGCTTTCACTTTTAATAGCCATCCAAGCTAATGACATACACAGCTCACAGCATGGGCTGATGCTTGCTGTTAACTGTGCACTTAAGAGCATATTCCTAAAGGTGCACCTTTCCGGCATTCACTACATTAGTGGCTATAACCTTAAAGTTAAAGCGTTTGGTTACATGTGGCTGTTTTTCTTCTCATTACCACTTTTTAAAGGTAAATAACCTTCAGTTGTGGATGATTGCTTTTAAATGCAGGGTTTAGATTATTCATCTTGCATTTATATGTATACTAATTAGCCAGAACAATTTAATGCCCGACTCTGTGGCAATTATGGTTAAACTGGGCAAATATGTGATCTCAGTGATTTTTAACCATGCCATGGTTGTTGGTGTCAGATGGTTTGGTTTGATTATTTAAATAGCCGCTTGGGATTTTCAAACACAACAGTCTCAGGAAGGTGCAATAAAGGAAAATCATCCAGTGAGCAGAAGTTCTCCAATGTTGCCTTTTTTATAAGAGAGGTCAATGGAAAATGCCCAGACCAGTTTGAGCTGGCAGAGAGGCTACAGATACTCTGATAGCCACTCTGTACAATTATAGTGAGCATCTGAGAACACATAGAACCTTGAGGCAAACAGACCACAGTGAGAGAAGACCATGTTAGCTTCCACTTCTGTCAGCCACGAACAGAAAGCTGAGGCTGCAGTGGGCACAGGGTCATCAAAACTGGACAGCTGAAAACATGTACCCAGGTCTGATGAATCTCGATTTTGGCACACAGGGGGTAGGGTCAGAATTTGTCGCCAACAGCATGAGTCCATGGACCTAACCTGCCTCATGTCAACAGTTCAGTGTTTTGGACGTGGTGTAATAGTGTGGCAAATGTTTCTTGGCACACTTTGGGCCCGTTAATACCAATTAATCATCGTTTGAATGCCACACCCTATTTGAGTCTAGTAGCTGACTATGTGGCTCTCTTCATATTCACAATTTACCATCTTCTAATGATTACTTCCAGCATGATGATGAACCATGAAACAAAGCAAAAGTCATATCAAACTGTCTTGATGCATGCTCAATGATCCAGGTAAGAAAATCCAAGAAGTTGATTCTGTTCATCTGGACATTGCTTTTGTTGGAGAAACGTTTCGTCACTCATTTAAGTGACTTCTTCAAGTGACTCATCTAAGTGACTGAAGAAGTCACTTAGATGAGTGACGAAACGTTTCTCCAACAAAAGCTATGTCCAGATGAACAGAATTAACTTCTTGGATCATATCAAGCTAGTTTCATGAACATGACAGTGAGTTCAGTGTTCTTCCCTGGCTTTCCCAGTCACTGGATCTGAATCCAGTAGATCAGTGTTGGGTTGTGGTAGAATGGTAGATTCACAGCATGAAAGTTCATCTAAAAAATCTGTTGTGTGATGTGGTCACATCAACATCAGCAGAATCTCAAAGGAATGTTTACAGCATCTTGTAGAATCCATGCCATGAAGAATTGGGGCTGTTTGAGAGCAAAACCAGGCCCTACCCAATATTAGTATAGTCTTCTTAAAGAAGTGAGCGTATATCATTTGCTTCTGTAGGTTGCACTGGCTAACCCTAGCCACTTTTGTACATTAGACTAAACCTAGTTCTTAACAGCATTAGACATTACAATGTCAATAGACTTTACAATGTAACTTAGGACATGGTATGAATTACTGTAATCTAAAGATACATGACTTGGTGGATTCATGTGGAACCACTTTTTTTCTTGATGTTTGGTATCATTTTGCACAAGATGAGGTGTAGTTGTTTGAATTTGCAAACAAACTTGAAAGCTGAAAGCTATGCAGATGATAACATGGATGTATTTACAGAGGGGATCGTGGTTGAAAAGTTCCATTACTTTGTTTGCTACATTAGCTGCCGTGCTTCAGTGCAAAAATAAACAAGCACTGAATAGGCCTTGACTAAAAATGTAGTTTTGCTGAATTATTGCTTTGTAGAAAGCATGTGCAGCCTGTAATTTTCATAATGTCACAGTGAGGCCTTTGAGTTTTTTATTTGTTTAATTCCGGCAGTTCAGCAAGGTTGTGTCTGTTCTGCCCACATCTTGACAAAAAGGGAGTATTTGTAAAAGTACTGCATGACTGATATTAAAAGAGATGAAGATTAGTTACTGGATGCTGATTGAGGCCATAAAAATATCATTGGCTATTTATTGTGGTTTTATGAGTTTACAATGGCATGGCAAACATAAATGTCATGTTGTTTTGGTTTTTGAGTGTTTCAGAGGTGTCTTTGAGAGGTTTTTCTCATTTTTTTTGAAAAATGGTCAGTAAAACTGAATATGAAACTCATAACTCATCTTTTACCAGAAAAAAATCCATTTGCATTAAACATTCATGTACCAGAGGGCTTCCATGACTGTGCTGCGTTATCTGACAATTGAAAGCCAGTAGCATGGTGACACTGTGACCCCCATTTATACTTTTCATCTCATACATCTAGAATAGCAGGTTTATATTCAGATATTCTATTCAGATCTTCTTCTAAAATGCTTGATAAGATCTGAGAATGCTGCACAAGGAGCCAAACTCCCCAATACAGAATCTGTCCAAACCATCCAGGGTCCTAGGTCTGGTAGACTCTCGTCTTCACCTCACCCTACAGGTTTCCAGTGGGGTTAAGGGGACATGGATGGCTTTGTTTTTTTTTTTATGAGCTTGATTCTGTGGTCACTGAGCCATTTATTGTGGATTTTGATGAACAGTACTGTGCACGTATAGGCCAACATTAGATTTTTTGTTTTATCTATGGTGTAATGACCATATATAACATATTGTTCCATACATTTCAAACTTGGATTCGTCACTCAATAATACTGTTTTCCTCTGAGCTTCATTCCAGTCTTAGTGAGCTTTGGCATATCTTAGTCTTTTCACCCTGTTCCCCATCTGAAAAAGTGATTTCTTGGTTGCTACCCTTCCAAAAAGATCATTCCTGATCAAGCTTCTTTGTACTGTGGAAGGGACAACTTGGCATCCAGAAGAAGCTTCCAGATGCTGCTGTTGCTCAAGTGTAAGGGGAGGAAACACTAAATACTTACCACTGTAGCCTATAGAAGCTGTGTTTTTTTTTTCTTCAGGTTTTTAATACCGCATACACATTTCCTGTATTTTCTGGTTGGATTTTAATAAAGAAACGATCAAAGAAATAATTATATGTGGTCTTCATACCATTGCTAAATGGTGGCCCAAGACTTTTGCAGAGAACTGCACATATACGATGAGGTTTTTTTGTTTGTTTGTCTTTTGTTAGTTTTGTTTTCTTTTTTAAAGATCTGGTCATGACACCATAGTTGCTTCTTCACAAAGACAGCCAGAATGAATTAAAATTCATCCAGTTACTTCATGCAGTCCATGATTTCAATAATCATTAGAAGGCTGCCAGGTGCAAGTTCTAGTGCTGGCACAATGCACACTTGGGTAGAAAGTACTTGGCCCCTCTAACTGCCCCCAGCCTGCCCCCCTCACTTCAAAGGGTCCAGTACCGCCGCTGGAAACTTGAGTACCTTGAACACAGGGAGGAAATGCAAACTCCACTCAAATTTATTCCGAGGTCGGGACCAAACCGAAGGTCTCTGGAACTGACTTGCTTCACCATGCTGCCCTAATAAATCACTGATTATGGACAATGTATTGAGGGTTGAGGAACTTGTGTAGCAGCATTAGTATCAGTGTAGGCTGTGTTCAAACACATTGTTACTGTAAGTAGTAGGGGTGTAAAGATACCCTCAGAATGAAACAGATGCAACTAATATGTGGCAGGGTTTTGTTTGTTTGTTGAACATCATTTGTTTGTGTTACATTTGTAAGCTGAACATATTTAGTAGAGTTTGATAGGCAAATTGAATTATTATAATTATTATTGAACAGTTTTGTGTGAGATTATTTTAGTATTATGTACCAGGATGGCACAGTAATGTAGTGGTTAGCCTTGTCACTCCAGAGACCTGGCTGCAAGTCCTGGAACGGCCGCTGCCTGGGTGGACATTGTATGAAACTTCAGGTACTGCGGACTCTTCCACCATTCCAAAGATATGCGTTAGATCAGTTATCGTCTGTGTTCCCTGTGTGTGTGTGTGTGTGTGCACTGTGATGCACTGGTGCCCTTTATAGGGTTGATGCGAACTGAATTGGATTAAGTGGCTATGGAAAGTGAGTGTATACTACAGTGTTTGATGTCTTGGCCCCAAGTGAGCTGTTCATGTATTAATTCGGCCCCTCAGGGGAAATGAGTTTGAAACCCCTGTCTGACATGGTGGAAGTACCTGTGGTTAAATTTCTTTAACATTCCTTTTGGTGCATTTTATTTTTACTTGCATGTAAAAATAGAACACGAATATAATCCACGCCGTGAGTCAGAAACTTTGGAATGCGTTCTCCTCAAGCCACATTTAACAAACAATCCATCATGATGTCTAGGACAACAGCACCTACCACTTTTAAAGAGATTGAAAACTTATCTTGAAAACTTAAACTTTTTCTAAACCTCCGTTCCCAAACATTTTATAGTCTCATAATTTCTGAGACTTGTTAAGACTCCAGCTGAATAGCTCCATACAAAGTGTACTCACTGGCGTTATACATAAACCTTTCAGCCTTGTAAAACCAATAGCTCTTAAATCAGTTATACACACTGACGTGCCAAAAGTCACGGGAGAGCAGTAGGTAAATTGATTATGAAGTGGTGTTTCCTCAGGGGACGGCTTATCTTGTGAGTGAGGTTGAACACTGGCCAGCGTGCTCATGGCAAGGTGACTTGAGCTATCGGAGTTTGAACGAGGCACGGCAGTGGGTTTCAGACAGTTGGAACATTCCATTTCAGAAGTAGTGCGGGAGTTTAACATTCCTCAAGTCACAGCAGGGTTGGGTATCAAACCAAAAAGAACCGGTACCCTTTAAGAAAAGGTTAAAGGTTCCTACTAACACAGTTAATGCTTCAAATACACGTCTGTATGCCAGCAGCAGTGCGTCATGTAATCATGTACATCATCCCATAGTTTTTTGATACTCTGCTAGAGCATTAGCGGAAGATGGGCTAACTCCATTTTGAGAGAAAACGAAACAACTAAATGCAACAAGTGTGGAAAATTGGTTTGTTGTAAAGGAGGTGGAAAAACATCTAAGACACCAGCATGACCCAGGAAACTGTAAATGTACTATGAAATTTGACAGTAGAACCATGAAGTGGCCAAATTACCATCAAAACTTCATAGTAGAACTGTGAACTTCATGGTCAAACAGTGAAAATTCACATTAAAACTGTCAAGCAATTCACAGTTTTACTATGAAAATTCACAATACATTTTTCCTGGGGAAACTGAGCTTCAGAAGTGTACAGTAGGCGTAGCGCAAATGCTGTGTTAGCTGGGAGGGTCTAAAAGCTTAAAGTGAACAAAGCTCACTGTGGTTTAATGTCCTAAAACAGCGACCTCGGAAAACCAAACCTATCTCAATTACAACTGGTGATAAGTCATCTCTACTGCTGAAATGACGAACGTGTGTCCAAAGGGAGAGTAATCATTTTTACATTAAGCGTTTTTCTTCCCATTTAAAGCTATTATAGGTAAAACGCTTAAAGTAAAAAATGACTACCTCTGGACCACATGTTCGTCATTTCAGCAGTAGAGAGCACTTAAGATCAGTAGTAATTGAGAGAAGTTTAGTGTTCCTAGGTCAGTGCTTTAGTACATTAAGCGTTTTACTTGTAGATTTAAATGGGGAAAAGAAGCTTAAGGTAAAAATGATTACTTTTGAAGTTGACATATAAAAAAATAGATTTTATTCACCATTTTTTAATTGAACTTTGAATCAACAAGAACTGGAATTGATAAGCAGAATTGGAATCGACAAAAGACAAACGATACCCAACCCCAATCCACAGTGTCCCGTGTGATTGTGACCAGCGGCGTCTGGCTAGAATTGCGTGGGAACAGACAATCGGCCTGGCACAAACACATCCACATTCAGTGCAGGAGCCCCCACAGGTCAGTGCAGTGTGGTGAGTCACAGTATCAATTGTTTCGAGCTGATGGTCGAGTTTGTGTGTGGCACACCATGAAACCACAGACCCCATCTGTCAACAAGGCACTGTGCATACTGGTGGTGGTTCCACACTGGTGTGGGGTGTGTTCTCATGGCATTGGTTGGGTCTACTGTTCCACCTAAACGCAGCAGGCACATTGACCGGTGCCTGCTGCGTTTCACTGCTTGGTGGCCATTTGCAGACATGGACTTTGTGCTGTCTGGACCAACTGGTCGAGAATTGGTTCAAGGAGCTTTCTGGAGAGTTCAGACGAATAATATGGCCTGCCAAGTTCACCCGACATGAGCCCAATCAAGCATTTTTGGGATGATAACCGATATTCGTTCCTGTCCCTTGACTTCTGGCACGTCAGTGTATGCACATCACACTAACACACACTGTGAATGACTCGTCAAAGATTAACGAGAGGGAGGTGCTGGATATGAGGTGCTGCATAAATCCTCAGCATTTGGTTGTGTGTGAAGAAAGTTGTATTCTTTAATAGTTTTCTCCCGTTTGCGTCTGTACTTCCTTTCCCTGCTAATGTAGGCAGAGAATGACATTAACATCCTAATGACATTATTTGCCAAATTGGGATACTCTGTATTCTGTGCAGCTCAGAATTCCGGCTGTGCATTTAAATCTGACTAATATTTCAAAGAGTCACATAATACTTGAATGAGGCTCTGTTGCTCAGGAGTTCATACATGTAGTACAGAGTGGAAGAATCCAGTTGTTTCTATCACAAAAAAAAAAAAGTACCTGTGTAACCACACAGCAATAGAGTAATGTGTATTTGTTAGATCTATTAGAAGAAGGAAAAAAAAAAAAAAGACAGACATTCTAACCAAAAAGGTTGGTGTCAGGCCGGTCCAGAGAGGGGAGATGGAGGCAGATAGTGAACAAATGGAGCTTACCCTTGGGAACAAACGCTTGGAATACAGCCCCCAAGGGTATGGGACTTTGGTGACTTGGCGCATAAGGTACTGAGCTATGGACCAGGAAGTCCAGGGTTCATATCCCACCTCTGCCGAGCTGACACTGTTTGGTCCTTGAGAAGGGCCCTTAACCCTTAATTGTTTGGATTGTAAGACCATATCATTTCTAAGTCTCTCTGGATAAAGGCATCTGCTAAATGTAAAATGTACTGGATGAACCAGAAGGTCCAGGAACCCTTTTAAAAACCCTTTTCTGTCACACTCCTGTGCCAGTCAGCGCAGACACATTCAGTTTTGGCAGCAGCTGATATATATATTAAATTAGGCATGCAATCTTTAATTATGGTTCACAACTTATTTCTCATTACATGTAATTCAAAAATCAAGAATTCTGGACAAGAATTTTATTTGGTACATAGTTAGGGTTTGCACAAAAAAAACAAAACAAAACAAAAATAATGTTACTTAATTACTCGATAGGTGCCTATAAATCCTGATATTTATAGCGTTCCACTCGTTATAGATTGCCTTTATTTTAGTAAAACATATAGTGTTCGGTATCCCAAATACGATATAATAAGCTTGAAATAATAGTATTAACTCTTTGAGTTTGAAAAGTTTTAGAGCCAAGAAAAAATACATTTGTCTTAATGCATTAACAAGCACAAATAGGAAAGTCTGCCAAAGCTTTTCAATTATTGGTTATATTTACATTTCAGCCAACCCTCAAAATACTGGTGAGAAATAATCTCAAGAGAGAAATAATAACAGACTGCAGACGGCTTGAGCTAAGCTTCATCTAGTGATGCACATCATCTCCTTGGAATTATACGGTTCTGTCTGTGTTCTGTGTAGTTTTGAGATATTGAGCTTCAAAGATTTTTCTAAATAGCAAAACTGGTATGTGGAACAAGTCTCTTTCATATATGAAAGTCACAGACACTCTTAAATGTATTCTAAATGTGCAATATCAAAATCCTACCAAATGTGTAAATGTTTTTTACAATGGTCCTCAAATGCAGGACCCTCTAAGCCTAAGAACTCACGTTCTCCTTGGAATGATAGGGTTCTATCTGGCAAAACATAAAAAGAAGCAATGATTTTCAAGGAATGCACACAGTTAACCCATTTCTTTTTAAAACAGTAAATTAGTGTCATGACAGATTGTCTGAAAATAAAATGTCATGCATTTCTATGACATTTATATTATTTTGTTTTATGGCATTTCTTGTTTTAGGACAAATCATCATTTTCTTATTAAAAAAAAAAACAAGTTAGGTGTAAAAGGTCATTGCTAATATTTTGTCCTGTGCAGAGGTCAGTTTTAGGTAGGAGAACTTTCCTTTAGGTCAGACAGCACTCAGGTCCTGTAATAAGCTGCTCCAGAAAATAAGTGTAGCAGCTCAGTATAAGTCAAGTCAGATCTATTTATATAGCGCTTTTAACAATGGACCATTGTCTCAAAGCAACGTTACAAGTTTAGATTATCTCCTAATAACTACGTCCAATCCCAAATTGAGCAAGCCTAGGGCGACAGTGGCAGGAAAATCTCCCTAAGTGTTATGAGGAAGAAACCTTGGGAGGACCAAGACTCAAAAAGGGACCCAACCTCCTTGGGCAGCGTAGATGATAAATGTAAGAACGAAACTAAAGCCATGGAGTCATAGTTCAAATAAAATGTGAAATATGCACATCGGCATTAAGTAGTCTAATACACAGAGTCACTCCAGGGTCCTGAGTCTAAGCAGGAAATGCGTTGGTGGCACTTCATCCCCAGATAACCGGAGGAGGGTGAGGGTTACTGCCCTCCGGTGTGGCCTGGGCATGATGGGGCTGGAGCTGATGACGGAAGCAGCTTGAGCGAAGCTGAAGCGGATGAACATCATGTGTTTAGAAAAGCACTACTGTATTAGGTTTGATTTTAGATCAGAAAATGTTGACTCTAATGCACCCAAATGTCTTATTTTGGAAGAAAAATGTATTAACATTTTTTTTAAAAAGATGATTGAATTAAGGAAATCAGTGATTGTTGTAGTTAAGACATCATTTCAAATGTATGCTATTTAATTATCTTTCAGGCTCAGTATTATAAAATGTAAGAAATAAGACTTTTTAAAGAGCCGTAAGATGACAGGCAATGTTTCAGCAATATTTCATGTTTCAAAACGTTTATAAACTCAGGCATACAAATCATACAACCTTAGAATATACTTATTTAATTATTATTTTTATTAAATGATTAATTACAGCTGGTTTATTCAAATTAATGCATGGTTAGTTAAACACTGTCACAACCACTGCAAAATTTCACTGAAATTAAACAGTAAAACATTTCATGTCATTCACTCACTCACTCACTCACTCACTTTCTTCTCCATTTGATCCCCGCCCCCTTATAATGGATTTGCACCCTGGCTAGAGTTACTCCTGCCTTGCGCCATATGCTGCTGGCTAAGTATTTAATCTCAATTATTATTTAAAACAATAAAAGTACACATTTTTTACTACCTGTTTTTTTTTATTACCATTATCCAAAAATAACGAACTTCACCAAGCTTTTGTTTTCCGTCCTGTTACCCCCACTCATTGAGCACTGAGTGACATGGCAAAGAAGAAGGAATCTGATTGGTCTGCTTGCGTATTCGTAGCGCCGATTGGCTCTCACAGATGAGCGACTCCGCCGGTCGAACCCCAGATAGTATAAATGAGTAACTAAATTTTGGGGGGGGGGGAAGTCAGCTAGAACCATATAATTCCACGTGGAATGGGACGATGTGCGGCAGTATCCTCTTTCTGGTATCGGTGCTCTCTATTACCGAGCAGTTAATGAGACATTAGACATGTGTAATCATGGTTCATGTGAGGTGGCGGCAGTTCTATTTATTACTTCCGTAATTCCAAAATAAAGAACTCTGGTTATTGCATAGCTAGCATTTATATCACACTCGGCAATTGGTTGGCACTCAAAACACCCTCCATAAAATAAAATATTTGATTGTTGTAAATTCATCCATCAGCAGAAAAATAATGGCAGCATGCTTCAAGCTGTTTTTAGCTAGCAATCGATATATAGACACGTCAAGATTGCAGTAATATAACATCCCTAGGAGCTGTTGCCTGATTTCGCTTCTTTCCTGTTCAACTTGTCTGTTTTAATAAAACGCAGGCTGTACTGACGGCTCAGTGGAGCGCTCCGGTCATTTCTTTGGCCTTTTGCTGATCGGTTATTGTGTCTCCAGTCTGAATTACCTAAGACTTGCTGCATAATACTGTCTGTTAGCTGTTTACTTCCGACAGCTTGTCATACAAAATTAAGTGTGACAAATGACGCATTGTTAACTATGATAGAGATGTAAATCCCTTAGCGACACAGAGTGGCATGATTCATAACTGGCACGAACAACCATGAAGGACGTTTCATTATTTTGAGAGAGTTACAGCTTCTGGATTGAACAAAAGTCTTTTATAGTCCTGCTATTATTTATTAAGGCTTCTGTCGGAGTCCATTGTGAAGTTGAATAAGTCAACACACATGTTATCCCTTTTAAGTGACCCAATCTTTTCCTGTGTCTGCAGGCCAGAGGACTACAGAATGAAGTGAGCTCATCAGTGACTGTACAGATCCAGCATCTATGACCACTGCAGTCGGTTCGACTTTTCATACACGTCTGTCTTGAAAATGAATAAAATATTCATATAAATAATTAAAACAAACCCTTTGGCTTGTAACATTTAATAGATATAGCCTAAATGCTTGAGCTCCTATTTATCCAGTCATCAGACAGACATGGGGAAAGGTTTTTGGTAGCCTCATTAATTCGGCAAAGCACGGTCATTCTGGACTGCACCACAGGCCACAAATGGCTTTTGCAGGACTGTGTGGCCTGACCCTGGTCTAAATCAACCTATGGCTCAGCTTTAATTGGCTTCAGATGTTTTTATCAGGCTCCTGGTAAGGCCACAATTCCCTTTTGAGGTGTGTTACACATTCAGAATAAGTATGGAACGAATGAAACGCCATTGTCAGTCTGTGTCATGAGGTCAGCGAGACCGACCGCAGCAGCTGTTGACACTATTTGATGCGTCTACTGTAAACACCATTACACGTTAAAAAAAAAAAAAAAAAAAAAAGAGCAACCCTTCCGTGGCTACAGGAGAACCACACAAGAACGACGTTTGATGTGAGCACTAATGAGTGAGCTCACCGTCTTATGGGATTTTAAAGAACAAAGCACAAAAGGAAAACAAAGACCAGACAAGACATCACTGTCGTAGAGCAGTTTTTACTGGTTACAAAAACAAAGTAAAAATAAGTTACTTTTCCGATTCAGAGGTTTGGTGGCGAGCCGTTTTGCCGGCACGAGTTCGACAACGTTGGAATCGTTCTGTGAGGACAGTAGACCACAGGCCTAACTATTCAACACTCCTCCACAGTGACTAGGCCCATAGGACACGCACATAGACCAAGAGACAGAAAACGACTTAACATCTGAGCTCTCGCAGGAAAAAGAAACGGAAAAAAAGTTCAAGAGCCCTTGCTGAATCCCCAAAGACTTTGTGACATTTTTCCTCGTAAGAGCAAACGCACGGGAAATTCACATCGCCGTGTGATTGTACGATCAAGCTCGAGACGTTGTCTTGCATGTGCTAGCGCCAATGCTTGATTTGGTTCGATAAGTCAGAAAAGTCAAAAAAGCGTGACGGCATCTTTCCATAAATAAATGACAAACTGACATTTAAAGCTGACGAATCAATGGAAGTATTAGATCAAAGAAATATCCTGTCCAGTTCCTGCAAAGAATTTGTAGAATGAATCACTGAATGGATGGATGGATGGAAGCACTGAAATTCAATCTTCAGTTTTTTAATAAAAAATAAGTAAAAAAAAACAAAAAAACCCCAAAAAATACACAAACTGTACAACTGCAGCCCACTTTCAGCATCGTTTTCTCACAGGATGCTGATGACAACTATTACAAACCACTGCTTTGAGTCTTGTAAGGTCTTTGATAACTACATGCAATTTCCTAAAATAAAATAAAAAGTCACTCAAGCTGTGCAGGCCACCCTCTCAGTAATGATGATATGTGAGGCACTTCCAAATATCCCCCAGTTAACTCTATCTTACTGGATACTTTGTTCATTAAGCTGTGTGTGTGTGTGTGTGTGTGTGTGTGTGTGGTTGAGGCGGTCAGTGCGTATCCTCCTGCGTTGTGGTCTGAGCTGCACTCCTCTCGGTCAGGCTGCGGGAGAAGCGGTGCATGCCTGGCTCCCTCATGGCATCGGGGTAGGCATTGCCAGGCTGGGCACCTCGAGGGTCGGGATAGTTGAGTTGGTAGTAGTGAGGTGGGTAGCGGCGATATTCACTGTATGGGTCCTCCTCCTCATCATCATCATCATTAGGGTCGGGCCCGTAGTTTTGGTAGGGGTTGGGAGGTAACTGTTGGGCTACGGGAAGATTGGGGAATTGGTTTGGTCATCAGCGTTACCTCGGTCTGTCATTCACCACCCCCAAGTAAGAAGCCATTGGGTTAGAGTCAGAGGGAAGCAACAAAGAGATAAAGGCACAGCATTAGAGAGAACAGGAAGCAGGAACGGATAATGCTGGACCCTGAGAAATGCAAACTGTGGGGAAGTTATGAAAAGAGCTTAGACAGATTTAGAGGAAAGTGCATGCAAGGAGCAACATGTTCAAATGGACTACTAGTGGTGGTGATCAGGAGAGGAGGGGGCAAAGATTATGGAGGGTGAGGGCATATTGGACAAGTCTTTCCCTAGCCAGCCTTTTTTGACAAAGGTGGGAAAATGGAGGGGTTAAAGGCAAAGCAGAGGAAGAGAGGCACAGTCCCCGAGAATGCCACTCAGTAGTCATTCTCATACTGCTCTTGGCCTTCCATTAGAGTCAGGAGATGGACGAGGGGCACCAGAAAGGAAAGAGAAAATCACAATGTAAGTATGAAATACAATCACCAAAACCACTTTAGGTTTGCTCTTTTAACTCTTTTAAAGTAATCCTGAACGCGTAACTTTAAACCGCTAAAATGTTCTCGGTTTAATACCGTATTTTTCGGACCATAAAGCGCACCGGGTTATAAGGCGCATGAAATGAAACAAAACTCTTAAGTTCCCTCGGAAGCTCAGTTTGGTCTTTACCTGCGCAGGGCGTCTTCTTGCTTCCTCCACTTCCGTACCATTGATTTCGTTAATGTTGAATTCTCTCACAGCTGCTCTATGACCATGTTGTACTGCGTGACTGATAGCGTTGTGTTTGAAATCCGCTTCGAAAATGAATGAATGAATGCACGTACCCTAATGCTGAAGCACATACCGTATTACTCCGCGATGCTGCGCACTACGGTGGCCGTAAGCTTCGTAACTTACCAAGGCTGTGCTAAAACATTTTGACAGATTTATGAGCGCCGTGTACCATCTACAGTCGGTTCTAGGTCAGAAAGCACAACCACAATTAATTCATACATTAGACGTTAAAGGAGAAGTTAAAGGATTTTAAGTGCGCCTTATGGTCCGAAAAATACGGTACATGCTTTTTTCCCTTTTTTGTGGCGTTATGTATTGGTGGATACAACAAAGTACTGGAATTAACTTTAGAACATCTCTGCTCCTTACCCATTTACACTCATTGGCCACTTTATAAGGTCAGATATCTAATCCACCAATCACATGGCAGCAACTCGATGCACTTAGGTATGTAGACATGGTCAAGACAACCTGCTGAAGTTCAAACTGAGCAACAGAACGAGGAAGGTGATTTCAGAGACACGACATGGTTGCTGGTGCTAGACAGGCTGCTTAGAGTATTTCAGAATCTATGCTGATGTACTTAACACTATATACGTAGTCCGTGTCCTACCTATTTAAAATAATTACACTGTTATATACTTTTGAATGAATAATAGTAAACATCTGGTGATTGAATTCTTTAATTACATTTTACTTAATTCCTTTTGCTTAATAAAAAAGTTGGAACACAGCATGTGTGGTTGTGGTGCTGAAACATCACAGTCACATGTTTGATTGTTCTCACTGTGGTAATAAAGTCTCACCCAAGTACAGATCCATCTCATCCAAATACTCCATGCAAGAGGAGTTGAGCATTCCAAATGACTGGGGTACTTTAACATCTCTTTTTTACCCTTATGAGGTATTAGAATGCTTTCTGAGGAGACTCTGCATACGCCATCTTAACTGTGCACATTTTATGTAACTCCAAGCCTCACTGCTACTCAATCTAAATGCAAACCTCCTTAAGTTGTAACTATAATGATCCTGGTGTTCACAGCATAAAGGTATAACCCATTACTAGCTAGCATCACATTTTCCTCTTTTAATGTTTTATGATTCTGAGAGTCTAATGGCCTCGTCCAGTTGCGACAGGACATTTCATAAGCTACCAGAGGCTAAACCTCAATAAAACCTCTGCAGCAGGATGGGCAGGAACTTTTTACAGGTTTCGCCTGTAAAGCTTTACCGTTTACACTCTATTAAATTTATGTGCACAATTAGTCTTACAGTTGTGTGTCTCTCAGACAGTGAACGACCATTTTTATAGGATGATCGTTCTTCCTCCTATGCAAATAAAAACATAAATAAAAGAGAATGGTCTTGTTTTTCATATAAATCTGCCATTTCACAAGCACTTAGAACAGGCTGGGTAATTTGTTTATCAAATAGTGTTTGCTGGCATGAAACGTCATGTGGGAGGTAGAAATCTCAGCAGTATCAGATATGACCCTGCCCTAATGTTCTCTTATGTCCTCGTGGATTGGATAGAATACAGTTGTGCTTAAAAGTTTGTGAACCCTTTAAAATATTCTCGATTTCTACAGAAATATGACCTAAAACATCAGTCCTAAAAGTAGGTAAAGAAAATGTATTTATTGAGAAAAATGATCTAGTGTTACGTATCTGTGAGTGGCAAAGTATGTGAACCTTTGCTTGTAGTATCTGGTGTGACCCCATGAGCAGCAATAACTGCAGCTAAACATTTCCTTAACTGCCGATCATCTTGGAGGGATTTCATCCCATTCCTCTGTACAGAACAGCTTCAGATCTGAGGTGGTGGTGGGTTTCCTCACATGAACTGCTTCCACAACGTTTCGATTGGATTAAAATCAGGACTTTGACATTAACTTTAGTCTTTGACCATTCTTTGTTGTTTTGTTTTTTGTTAGATTTTTTGTCTTGCTTTATGACCCACAGTCTCTTGAGATTTATCTTCAGAATGTGCTGGTATAATTCAGAAGTCATTGTTCCATCCATGGTGGCAAGTTTTGCTGGCCCACAATGTTTCACAGATGGGATTAGGTTCCTAATCCTTATCCTATGCTAGAATGCAGTGTTGTTCTTTCTCCAAACACCACTCTCCCCATTGGAAAAAAAAACCCTCTACTTAGGCTCTGTCCACAAAATGTTTTTCCAAAGCCTTCTGGATCGTCCATGTGCCACATGATGGGCAAATATGCTCTTTTTGGAGAGCAGTGGCTTTCTCCTTGCAACCCTACCAAGCATGCCACTGTTGTTCAGTGTTCTCCTCAGTGGACTCATGACCATTAACATCAGATAATGTCAGAGAGGCCTTTAGTTGCTTAGAAGTTACCCTGGGTCCCATTGTAATCGTGCAGACTATTACACGACATTATATTTTGTTTATTTGTTTAATTCAGTTCTCTTAATTTAATTTTGGACTAGTGTGAAAATCTTATGATGTTTTAGACCATATTTATGCCGTAATCTAGAAAGTTCTAAAGGCACTTTTTTAGGCAACACTGTAGTTAGAAAGTGTTAGTCCTGTCAGGTTATACAGACAGAAGTAAAACAACGAGAAATAAGACTTGCTTTACCTCCTACGTTGTAGCCTAAGCAGGCGTTCTGGTCGCAGTACCCTGGTGGTCCCGCAGGTCCGGTCGTGCCAGGGCTTCCAGGACGACCTGGTGTACCTTGAGTGCCAGGCCGACCAGGAGGACCTTGGCTGCCTGTCCGGCCTTCGCCTGGAGGACCTGCAGGAAACAGACATTAACAAAGTACCACACATGCAAACCAGCTGAGTTGTCAAGGCCGGTTTCTTCATTTCTGTTTTCTTAGCAAGAATGCCAGGTTTTCCTCAGATACCGTTTGCTCTTTCAGTCGTGGTCAAAAGTTTATTTGAGTCTGACCCAGAATTGTACTGAATCAGTAGGTCTTGGGTACTTCAGAACCTTACAACTTAACACTGAAGTGAAAACATTCTCGCTCTGCCAGATGGCAGTATCAGGTTCATATGCGGGACAGTAAACAGAAACCAAAAACAAGATCATGTTTTTTGTCTGAAGGCTTTATTTAGTTTGACAAAGACCGGATCATTAAGAAACTGTGTATAAGCCCTGCCAAATAAACCTGCAGGTTTTCCTCTTACAGATCTCAAATGATGAGATTAACAGCCAGGAAGGAAAACTATTATGTACACTGCTAGGCCAGAACATTGGTCACGTGGGTGAAGTCCTTCTTGGTTATGCTTTCCGTTGCCTTAATGAAATCACCAATCCTTTCAAGAAATGATTCCACCAGTGTCATTGAGCTTATTCCTGTCAGTCTTTCTACACTTCCACTAACTGTTAGTGGCTCTGCCTGACTGCATGCTTCACCTGCTGGTCCGAACAATCCCACAACTTTTAACTTCCACCCATTTTATACAATGCGATATTTGGAGGTACTACTCTTTCCATGTTCTGCACACACCAGAGTGTTGAGGTCAGTACCAGGCGATCTGACTTTTGGATGCAGTTGAAAATGGAACAATATGTTTCATGTAGCAAAGGAATTGTTCTAGTTGAACCAGTGGGAGGTATATAAGGCCAAATGTTGTTTTTCCTAATTGGTTAAGCATACCACATAACAAGCAACAAACAATCCTTCAGGTAAAGTTCCCATCAACCATCAGAATGGGGGAAAATGTGATCTCAGTGATTTTAACCATGGCATGATTGTTGGTGCCAGACGGACTGGTTTGAGTTTTTCTATCACTGCTGATCTCCTGAGATTTCCAGGTTCAGTGGTCTATAGAGTTTAGTCAGAATGATGCAGTATGAAAACAACCAATGAACAGCAGTTCTACAGAGGGGAACACCTTTTGAGAGAGAGGCCATCAGAGAATGGTTTGAACTGACAAAGGTTATTTTGGTGGCAGAAAATACACTGAAACTTGAGGTGGAGTGGCTACAACAGAAGACGACCACATTGGGTTCCACTTCTGTCAGCTAAGAACAGAAAGCTGAGACAATGGGCCCAGGCTCACCAAAAGTATAAAACTTCCAGTGATGCAAGTATGCTGTGATTGGTCCAGACAGAAGCACCTGTGTTGAGGCCAACAAGTAAATATACTTGTACACAGGCAGCCGTATAAACAACAAATGGACCAAGAGTGAAGTCCAGCCTTTACTGAGTCTATGGACAAAATACGACATGATTTTTCAGCATCACATAGTATTCTTACTGGAGGTGCGAATGCAACCCAAAAAAGGCCCTGGAACAAATGTAGTTCTCAGGGGAGCTCCACGGGAAATGGCTATTCCCAAATTAGTCCCTAGAACTGTTTTCACGGAAGTCTTCCCTGAATGAAAAAGGTGGTATTTTTCTTACCTGGAGGTCCTGGAGGTCCACGGGGTCCCTGTGTTCCCACACCTGGACTGCCTTTCTCACCTTTTTCTCCTGGGAGTCCTAGATAAAAATGAAGCAAACACAAGGGTGCTGAAGCAAAGCCATTTGTCTCTCTCTGGACTAGTTACCCTATTGCACATGGCTGCTCTCTGTCCCTACTGGGCATGTGGACAGATTGAGATAGCAGAGCAGAGCTGAGCTGACCTGACTGAACCTGGGCTGGAAAAGCTCACACAGTAATGCTATATAGGATTTCCAGAGGAAACGGTCTGTCCTGCTCTCCTGTTTACCTTCCATCACTGATCACTCTGGAAAGTGTTAGTGTCACGTGCTTTCCACTGATGGTGTACAGAGTTTGGTGTACAGAGAGAAAACTGCTTCTTGCGTTGCGTGGGAAATATCAAACCACTTGACTGCACACGAAAATAGTCTTGAGCAGTTATTATTAAATATTTGCTTTTCCAACACCAAAGGCACATGGAGATGTTCAAAAACTTCTTAGAAATACAAGGCTTTTTGGAGAGAGTGACTTTTTTCGCTAGCTTCCACACAGCAATCTGGTCTTTATCACCTCTGAACAGGGCTGACAGTTAATCCAGCCACGAGCCTGTGAACTCCTGTAATGATAGGCTACACCACACTCCCTCAACCAATCCCTCATTATCAAATCTTGTTAGCCGGTCCGAGATAATTACAGTACGGTTGTGTTTTCTGTCATTTTGACAAGCCCTAACCAACTATGGATGTGTGAAATGATGGTGGTCCTGTGATTTTTCACTCTCTGCTTTTGAATAACTTTTACTGGCCACGGGCTTTGTCAGTATATTAGCCCATAGCCTATATTATCACATAGCAACACTGAGGCTGCATTCACAAAAACATGCACTACCAGGCAAATGATACAAGATGCATGTGTTTGTAGTTCAGACAGAAAGGGTTTGTCTTATTATTATGATGAAGATAAAACTGCGGTGGCATGTGTTGTTTAGGGGTTAGTGCCATCGGCTCTCAGCTCCAAAGACAAACTCGATATAAGTAGTGGAGATCTGAATCACTGTATAATGAATCATGATTCATGAATCAAGTTTCATCTGAAAGCATTCGTGCAGCTCATATAAGCTTAAGAAACTGCTCCGAGTACCGAGCAAATGGCGAGAACCGAGACAAATTTTCTCTTGTCAAAATGTGTAGAGAACAGATTCCGACGAGTTCCAAGATGGTCGAGAACCGAGGTACCACTGTATCATAAATAGTAATAGATTACTAATTAGCCATTTCATTTGAATGGTAGTCCATGGGTGTGTAGCCATATCTTATTTTGGCATTTGGTGGCTTAGCAGTTAAGGCACTGGACTGTGGTCCATGAAGTCCAGGGTTCAAATCCCATGTCTGCCAAGTTGCCAGCTGACTTGAGCAAGACACAGTCACACAACTGCTTGGACTGTAAGAATATGCCAATTGTACGAGTCCAAGTCTGGAAGCTGGCCGTGTTTGCATGTCCTCCCCAAGTTTGTGTGGGCTTTCTTCAGGGACTTTATTTTCCTCCCACTCTAAAGTGTCTCTGTGTGACTGTGTGTGCACTTAGATGGACTGGTGCCATCAGTTATTCCCCGGCCCACACCTCGACCCTGAATTGGATTAAGCAGGTACGGAAAGAGAGTGATTGAGATCAATGGTAAATACAAAAAAAAACAGTTTTTTAGTGTCAAAATGTTTGCTATTGGGTGATGGCAACGCATTTTTTAAGAGTTCAACTCTGGTTCAACTTTGCATCATCATTCATCACCCATCACTGAAATCCATAGCAAGGAAGCATTTTGAAGATTAAAAATGTCCACGACACTAAATCTGAGACTTGGTCTAGTTTTCATCTGCGTCTCTATGGACTCACCTCTCTCTCCAGGACGGCCGCTCACCCCACTTGCTCCAGGGAACCCTGGTCTTCCTGCATGGCCCTGCTCACCCTGTGGTCCCGGAGGGCCCTGACGGCCTGGCTCTCCTGGAGGACCTTGGACTGTCCGTACTGACACAGACTGACTGGGGATCTGGTTCAGGATAGAATTGTAGCGAGACAAGTGGCCTGAGGAGAAGAGGAAAGATTTGATACATTTCTAACAACAAAGACAAAACATTACTTCAGCTAGTGACTGTCTCTCAAGGAAACAGAATTAGAAAATAAAAATACATTACTGTACTATTCAGAAATTACTCTCATACACTGCACACTAAGAGACTTGATAATACTGCTTCCCACACTATGCAGCCCTAATGTTAAGTCGGGTCCATCCATTTCCCTCTGAAAAACTTCATTTGTATGCTTTGGACATATGCTTACTACAGAAGTAAAGGTCTATACGGTCCAGACCAATGAAAACGTACTCACTCTGAATGAGTTGTTCACACACTTGTCGTGCTATAGATCGGACAAACGCCTGCGACTGCATGTCCCCCTTAAAAGACATTTTAAAAAGGCACAAGACTTAGTATGCATTATTTTACGCTGGTGCAAGCATAACTGCGCATAACACTGCCCTGTTGCTTATTTTCAAAGGCATACTGAAATGTTTTTTAACATTTGAAATTTGCTGCCACAGTGGTATTCTCAAACCCATTCCGGTTTCAAATAGTGCTTACATTATTTCCTCCTCTTAGCAAAAAAGCAAATGCCAAAACAACATTTTGAAATCAAGCACTGAAAATTCCAATTAATCAGGTTTGTGACAGTGAGGCAAAAAAGTGTTTACTCAGCCACTGGTTGTGCAAGTTCTCCTACTTAGAAAGATGAGAGAGGTCTGTAATTTAGGAAATCACATTTTTTAAGAATTTAATTGTAAATTATGGTGGAAAATAAGTATTTGGTCAATAACAAAAGTTCAACTCAATACTTTGTAACATAACCTTTGTTGGCAATGACAGAGGTCAAACGTTTCCTGTAAGTCTTCACCAGGGTTGCACACACTGTAGCTGGTATTTTAGCCCATTCCTCCATGCAGATCTCCTCTAGAGCAGTGATGTTTTGGGGCAACACAAACTTTCAACTACCTCCACACATTTTCTATGGGGTTGAGGTCTGGAGACTGGCTAGGTCACTCCAGGACCTTGAAATGCTTTTTACGGAGCCACTCCTTCCCCGAGCGGTGTGTTTGGGATTTGTGTCATGCTGGAAGACCCAGCCACGTTAAATCTTCAATGCTCTCACTGATGGAAGGAGGTTTTGGCTTAAAATCTCATGATACATAACCTCGTTTATTCGTCCCTTAACACGGATCAGTCGTCCTGTCCCCTTTTCAGAAAACAGCCCCAAAGCATGATGTTTCCACCCCCATGCTTCACAGTAGGTATGGTGTTGTTCTTCCTCCAAACACGACAAGTTGAGTTTTTACCAAAAAGTTCTATTTTGGTTTCATCTGACCACATGATATTCTCCCAATCCTATTCTGGATCATCCATATGCTCTCTGGCAAACGTCAGGCCTGGACATGTACTGGCTTAAGCAGAGGGACAGACCTGGCACTGCAGGATCTGAGTCCCTCTCGGCGTAGTGTGTTACTGATGGTAGCCTTTGTTACTTTGGTCCCAGCTCTCTGCAGGTAATTCATCAGGTCCCTCCGTGTAGTTCTGGGATTTTTGCTCACTGTTCTCATGATCATTTTGACCCCACGGGATGAGAGCTTGCATGGGGCCCCAGATCGAGGGAGATTATCAATGGCCTTGTACATCTTTCATTTTCTTACAGTTGCTCCCACAGTTGATTTATTCACACCAACCTGCTTCCCTATTTGTAGATTCACTCTTCCCAGCCTGGTGCAGGTCTACAATTTTCTTCCTGGTGTCCTTCGACAGCTCTTTGGTCTTGGCCATGGTTGAGTTTGGAGTCTGACTGTTTGAGGCTGTGGACAGGTGTCTTTTATACAGATAACGAGGTCAAACAGGTGCCATTAATACAGGTAACAAGTGGAGGACAGAAGAGCTTCTTAAAGAAGAAGTCACAGGTCTGTGAGAGCCAGAAATCTTGCTTGTTTGTGGGTGACCAAATACTTATTTTCCACCACGATTGCAATTAAATTCTTTAAAAATCCTACAATGTGATTTCCTGGATTTTTTTTCTCATTTTGTCTCTCATCGTTGAAGTGTACCTACGACGAAAATTACAGACCTCTCTCATCTTTCTAAGTAGAAGAACTTGCACAATCAGTGGCTGACTAAATATTTTTTGCCCCACTGCATGTAACCCAACATAAACAGATGCACATTTTATGGACAAAAGTATTGGGACACACCTTTTAATCGTTGAAATCTGGTGTTTCATCAAGTCCCATTGCCACAGGTGTATAAAATCAAGCACCTAGCCATGCAGTTTGCCTTTACAAACATTTATGAAAGAATGGGTCGTTCTGAAGACCTCAGGAAATTCGAGCATGGTACTATGATAGAATGCCACTGTTTCAACAAGTCAGTTTGTGAAATTTCCCACCTAGATATTCCATAATCCACTGTGAGTGGTATTATTAAAAAGTGGATACATTTAGAAACCACAGCAAGCAATGTAAAGTTACAGAGCAGGGTCGAGTCATATGGTGCATAAAAGTCACCAATGCTCTGAAGTACCGAACTTCCTCTGGCATTAATATCAGCATAGAAACTGTCCACCGAGAGCTTCATGGTCTGGGTTTCCATAACTGCATAGAGTGGTGTAAAGCACACTGCCATTTGACTCTGAAGCGGTGGAAATGACTCACACTTCTCTATCTAATGGTCTAATGGACGAGTCTGGGTTTGGTGAATTGTGCCACCTGTAGAGATTGGTGACGGTGGGATAATGCTGTGGAGAACAGTTTGGGGAAGGCCCTTTTCTGTTCCAGCGTGACTGTGGCCCAGTGCACAAAGCGAGGTCTATAAAGGCATAGATGTTGATTTTGGTGTGGAAGAAATTGACTGGATCACAGATACCCGACCTCAACCCCATCTCATCCAACATCAGTGTCTGACCTCACAAGGAGAAATGGGGAAAAATTCCCACAGACACAGTACAAAATCTTGTAGAGTGCCATCCCAAAAGAGTGGAAGCTGTTATAGCTGCAAAGGGAGGAAATGCCTATGGATTTAGAATGGGATGCCATACAAGCTCCTGCAGATGTAATGTGTAGGTATCTCAATACTTTTGTCCATATAGTGTATGTAACCTTAACGTAAATAGATTGAAATGCAAATGAACTTTCATCCTAAACAATTAAGGACAAAATTCCACTGTGGCTACTGAATGTGAATCAGGCTGTTGACACATCATCATGTATGGAACACAATTTACTAATATGATGCCCTAACAAATCCCGTTAAATACTACACTCACAAAATGTACTGCCATCACAGGGACAAGAAATTAGAGGGTTTAAAAGTAAAGACAGACAGTCAGCTCGTTAATTCTCATTTTAAAAATGGAACATAATCTTATTAGGCAAATATTACTGCGCTGAGGCAACAGCACACACACTTTTATGGGGGATGATGAGAATACATTTGGTTTTGGATATTCCAGCTGCATGCGTAACCAAACCACTTTATACTGCCTCATTCTAATCCGACCGTCTTGCAACTCCCCTGCTCTGTGCCACATTACTCCCTGCACTAACGCTCTGAAAAATAACAATGGATCCGCTACACTGTCATTTTCTGTTGGGATTGTCTGCCAATTTTAGTGTGGCACTGCGATCATGAAATGGGGTCCGTAGCGATTCAGGAGCCGCTAACAACCTGCACTGGGTGCCGTTTAACATTCACCGTGGGCAAATATGCTCAACCTCACAGACCGAGCAGCAGCTCTGAACACAGCCTGACAAACACTGGAGTTCTAGTACCTGCAAAGGCTTGAAGCGTGCATGAGCAAAGAGAAGGAACAAAAGCGTGTGCTGTCGGTGCAGAGGACGTGTGTGGCAGGGAGAGAAATCTACACTAAACTTAAGGTTTGGATTTCTATAAAGATGTCCGTCAGCAGGTCCCTTAACCCCACTGCAAATACACTACCGTTATGCGTGAGAGATGCTGCACAAGCACTTCTGAAATGTTTTCGACAAACAATCAGACTCACCCTCTCTCCTCGCTCGCCCTTGGTGCCAGGAGGGCCCTGCAAAACACAAAAGGAGGGAACAGGTAAGTGAAGAGCTACTCTGAAAAGATAATGGAGCACACAAAAGAGGCGACCACTGCATGAGTCACGTACGTGGTTGGGGCTGATAAAACAAATAGACGTGGTTTGGACTGCATATTTTTCTGCTTTGCAGTAACGGGTCAGTTTGAGGGGAATTATGACTAAGTCCATCTTGAATGCAGCACACAGGCCAATGACATAAAGTGGGATGCACTGTAGGAAGGACGGAAAGTGCAGAGAGGCCTCTAAATTATTCTGATGTCATAAACCAGTTGGATTAAGAGAGTAATTTGGGGATTTGTAATACATGGGGTGATGAGGAGCAATTCGTATGCCAAAATGTTTGCATCATTCTTATTTTTACATGCGACTGTGTGTGTGGGGCAAGAACGGTCGGACACAGACTATGGCAGAGAGGTAGCATGACTTTGCCAAATGTCAGTGCATGTCTGTATACACTAGGGGTGTGTGATATCGAAAAAACTAATGGTATCTCAAGATTTTCTCTGGTTTTATCGTTTACGATAATTAGACGCTACCTTGGGAATTTATATCTTTTGGCTGAAGTATTCAACTGTGGTTTGAACCCATCTCTTTTGTGATGTAATTGGTGACAACACTCATTGTTTGCCATCTGTTGCTTGTCTTGTTGTGAGGCACTTCTTTGCAAAATGTATATATACATATATATATATATATATATATATATATATATATATATATACACACACGTGTATATATATATAAAAAAGTCTTAAAAATCAACTTGATTAGTTGATGAGTGAGGGACAGTGAAGTGCTTTCACGTCACCTCGCTCTCATCTTCCTCGTTTTAAATACATGGACTATCAGTGTGCCTAGTTCAAGCCTCCATTCCCCGAGTTCTGCTTTCTTACTCCTTCTTACGTATCTGCATTCATCTCCACTCTCTGGCCCAGCCTGACATGAAAACATTCTGTCAAAACAGACAAAAAGCCAAAAGTGGTTTTCTGTGGAGTAACTTTAGTCAACTAGACTTTTAAATAACACTGGTGAGACTGTGTGGTTCCCCCTCACACAGAAGACTTGTGTTGAACAGTAAATCTATATCATATTACAGTTCTCCCATTATACACCGACTACAAAGAAAAGCTCACCAAAGCAGCAGGACTGGAGATCTCCTTGATAAAGCTTAAAATAACGTTCATTACAAGGTCATTATTTAGGTGCATTTAAGTCATGTTAAGCTTTTTCCACATTAAACATTTAGGAATTGCCATAAAACTTACGCTTTCACCCATTACTAGTTCACTAACAACTCTAATTTAAGTCAAATTCAAATTGATTGCTATAGTACTTTTTACAGTGGAGCACTGACTCAAAGCAGCTTCAAATATCTAGGCCCAAAGCCTTAACCGAGCAGGCCTGGGGCGACAAGCGCAAAGAGAATCTCCCTAAATGTTATAAGGAAGGAGGATCAAGACTCGAAAACAGACAACCCTCCACTGGGCAGCCTAGATGATAGATGGATAATGATGTAAAGCTTTCTAATAATAGGATTTCGGTGGCTCTCAGAAATGCTTTTAAAGAAGCATATCCCAAGCAGCTGAGCTAGGTTAAGGCATTGACTTAATAACCAAGGTCATGGACTGGCCATGAACATTGCCACTGGACATTGGACATTCAAGTCCAATGTACTGTATGTGATCATTCTGTGATCATTCTAGAAATGCAAAGAGATCAGCATCTCTAGATCTGCACAGACTTGTTTCTTACTAGAAAGTAAGGGTGTGCAAGATGCATAGTCCATGATAATATCTTAATTCTTGTTTTAACGACGTATAAGCTAACAGTATCGAGTATGTTCTTCCTATAAGTGCATGACTGAAGTTCCAAATGAGTGAACAAACAGCTAAAGGAAACAAAATACAGACATCACCAGCGTCGCTGGAGGTGGTTTGGCTTCGAAAAACATGGATGTTGCTCAAAAGAAAGGAGTCATCTGTCCACGACAGGCTTAAACCAGCCAAGGTACCAGCACAAAAACACACTCAGCAAACCTGAATTGAATGATTCTGCAAAAAAGTGCCTTATGACTAGAAAAAGCAACAAATGCTGTCACCAATTACATCGCGAAAGACACGGCACCAGTTCAGGTGGTTGAGAGAGATATCATGTACACTGCTTATTTGCATGTACAAGTATTATTTAATTAGCATTATCAGGGAAATCCCAGAAAATATAATATAATCTTTGTGAATATTACATACCCCTACAAAAAAGTATGCATGAACTAGTAGACTATGCATATTGCGATGTTCCATGAAATTGGATTAGTGATTACAAAGTCAAGACCCAGCAGATGGAGAACATAAATCCCAGCAAGCCAGTGCAGATTAACCCAGTCCCTCAGGGGTCATGGCCTGTTTGTTTACATCATTCATTCCTTTCTGGTCTGCTCTGGGTGGTCTGAGTATCTGATCTGAAGCCTGCATGGCACTGGACACATGTTAGCATTGACTCAGCATTGGGACACAGTCCCAATACTAACAGCGCAGTTATTCTAATCCAGACACCAGCTGTCAGCACACCCCATTCATCTCGCAAAATATTTACAAAATCAATTGACTATGTGAGCTGGGAAATGTCATAGACCTTTGCAGAAGAGTTGTTTTGGCACCATGATCAGGCTATTGAGAGGCAGTGAATCTAACATATTAATTAAAAAAGTTCATATCTGGAGAGGCTATATTTACCAAAAACAAGCTGAAGATGTGAAAAGTGTGAAATGTCAGCGAGCCTGTCGGAAAAGCGATTTTTCTTACTGATCATGTCTTATTCATAGTCAGACACACTGAGAATCTAAAATGTAAATGTCAGTGCTTTATTATTCCGCCATATTAATCTACAGAAGTTTGTAATTTGACATGAGACCATTGAGTGCTGCTCTAATACTCACAGGTACACCCTGATCACCCTGTTGTCCTTTTGGTCCAGTGGTTCCTGGAGCTCCCGGAGCACCTGGGCCGCCCTGTTGTAAAACAGACAGCATGTCAAACAAGAAGCTAAGGCAAGTTATGAAGCTGAAGGATACTTATACTTACAATAGTTCCTGCCGGACCCTGTAGTCCTTGAGGTCCATCTTTCCCAGGTAGACCCTACAGGTAGTGATACAAAGTGATGACACTTACTAAAAGCATAATGTTATTACAGTCTATTAGTAAGTACACAGTGGAAGCCAAACATCTGAGAACATGAATGAAAATGCTCATTTGGATCTTGAAGGAGTCATACTGCAGCTCGATAATGACCCATACACACAAAAAATGCTATGCAACAAGTACATGAAGACCAAGGAAAATCAGTGCTGACTGTAAAGGACGTCCCTCTACAGTCCTGACCTGAACCCCATCCACCACTTATGGGGGCACTTGAAGACAGAGAAAGCCAAGCAATCTGGAACATTTGGAAAATTGTAAAATCTTGCTGGGAGAACATGGATCATCAGATTTTGCAAAACATGTGCAGTCCATGCCAGTTCCAGTGTACACTGTCATTATAGCAAAGGAGGGGGGGCTGATATGATTTGTAATGATAAAAAAAACAATGTTTAAATAATAGAAAATGCTAAACAGAATAATTTTAATTTATTGCCTCAAAGGTTTGCCCCCTCTGTAGTTTTTTAGTATCAAAAGAAACAAAAACACACTGCTTATAAGGCTAGGGTGTAATATGTACACACAAGATTGACAATTTAAGCCAATTGTAAGGTATTTTAAGATCAAATTGTGAGTTGTTGGTAACACTATGAGGTGTCGTTAAGTCCAGTATGGCCCCAAGTTCTGCTCTTCACATCTCCCTATGAGGAAATAAATATGTCTGTGTACGATAGGACCCTAGACCACAAGTTATGATTATGTTGTGCCTGTATCTAGTATAATACAGTCCAATCTGCATAACAACACAAAGTAGTGCATTCTGTGTTTATAGTACAACAAGGTCTGTATATCAAAATTGCAGCATCACATAAGAACAGCTTTTGCTCTTATAAAATCCCATCCAGCTGTAATGGTCTCCTTACTGATCTTCACCAAAAATCCATTAGACTGTTACAGCTCATTCAAAAGGCTGTTGCCAGATCATTAACTCTGACAAATGTGTGAACATATCACTTCAATACCAGTGAGCTTCAGGATTTATTCTAAATCCCTAAATGACACACAAACTAAATATGGACTAAATGTGCTGGAAATATACACCCCCAGTATCTCAGATCGATAGAGTCTGAACATCAAAACAAACCATGATGAAGCAGCATTTAGCCATTACACTGCATTCAGTTGAAATAAATTCCCAGAACACAAGAGATGTGCACAAACTCTGACACCTATAAAAGCAGACAAAAACTTGTTTGCTCAATTGTCCCTTCTAAATACCCATCCATCCATCCAGCTATACTCCCCATCACTATACTCACTTCATTAGGTACAATTCCTTGTTTCTACAATCACTGTTCATTTTATCAGTTCCTCTTACCATATAGAAGCACTTTGTAGTCCTACAATTACTGACTGTAGTCCATTTGTTTCTCTACATACTTTGTTAACTCCCTTTACTCTGTTCTCTAATGGTCAAGATGCCCACAGATCAGATACTATTTGGGTGGTGGATCCTTGATGTGGTGGAGGCGGCGTGTTAGTGTGTGTTGCACTGGACAGCAGACACAGCAGTGCTGCTGGAGTTTTAAAACACCTCAGTGTCACTGCTGGACTGAAATAGTCCATCAACTAAACATGTCCAGCCACCAGAATCCTGCGAACACTGATAAAGGACTAGATGATGACTAACACAAACTTTGCAACAACAGATGAGCTACTGTCTCTGACTATACATCTACAAGGTGGAGCAATATGGTAGATACAGTGGGGTGAAAAAGTGTTTGCCCCCTTCCTAATTTCTTATTTTTTTGCATGTTTGTCACACTTAAGTGTTTCGGAACACCAAACCAATTTAAATATTAGTCAAAGACAATACAAGTAAACAAAATGCAGTTTTTAAATGAAGGTGTTTATTTGTAAGGGAGAAAAAAATCCCCCCCCCCCTCGTTAAAACATGCCATAACTATGCTTTATCACACCTCAGTTCTCTGTCTCTAGCCACACCCAGGTCTGATTATTGCAACACCTGTTCTCAATCAGAACATCACTTAAATAGGACCTGCCTGACGAAGTGAAGTACATCAAAAGATCCTTAAAAGTTACACATCATCTTACCGAGATCCAAAGAAAGTCAGGAACAATTGAGAAAGAAAGTCATTGAGATCTATCAGTCTGGAAAGGGTTAGAAAGCCATTTCTAAAGCTTTGGGACTCCAGCGAACCACAGTGAGAGCCATTATCCACAAATGGGGAAGACATGGACCACTGGTGAACCTTCCCAGGAGTGGCTGGCTGACCAAAATTACCCCAAGAACGCAGCGATGACTCATCCAAGAGGTCACAAAAGACCCCACAACAACATCCAAAGAACTGCAGGCCTCACTTGCCTCAGTTAAGGTCAGTGTTCATGCCTCCACCATAAGAAAGAGACTGGGCAAAAATGGCCTGCATGGCAGAGTTCCAAGACGAAAACCACTGCTGATCAAAAAGAACATTAAAGCTTATCTCAATTTTTCCAGAACACATCTTGATGATTCCCAAGACTTTTGGGAAAACATTCTGTGGACTGACAAGACAAAACTTGAACTCTTTGGAAGGTGTGTCCCATTACATCTGGTGTAAAAGTAACACAGCATTGCAGAAAAAGAAAATCATACCAACAGTAATATATGGTGGTAGTAGTGTGATGGTCTGGGGCTGCTTTGCTGCTTCAGGACCTGGAAGACTTGCTGTCATAAATGGAACTATTAATATCTGCTGTCTACCCAAAAATCCTGAAGGAGAATGTCTGGCCATCTGTTTGTGACCTCAAGCTGAAAGGAACATGGGTTCTGCAGCAGGACAATGATCCACAACACACCAGAAAGTCCACCTCTGAATGGATGAAGAAAAACAAAATGAAGACTTGAGTGACCTAGTCAAAGTCCTGACCTGAATCCTATTGAGATGCTGTGGCATGACCTTAAAAAGGCCGTTCATGCTGGAAACCCTCCAATGTGGCTGAAATACAACAATTCTGCAAAGATGAGTGGCCAGATTTCTTCTACATTGCTTTGAAAGAGGCATTGCAAGTGATCACAAACAGTTATTAGGGTTAGGGGGCTAACCTAATCACTTTTTCACACAGGGCCATGTAGGTTTGGATTTTTTTCTCCCTTAATAATAAACACCTTCATTTAAAACTGCATTTTGAGTTTACATGTGCAAACACAGTGAGTGAACACAGTTTTTAACTCCAGCAGCACTGCTGTGTCTGATCCACTCATACCAGCGCAACACACACTAACACACCACCACCACATCAGTGTCACTGCAGTGCTGAGAATGATCCACCACCCACATAGTACCTGACCATTATAGAACAGAGTATAGAGAAATAAAGTATGTAGAGAAACAGATGGACTACAGTCTGTAATTGTAGAACGACAAAGTGCTTCTATATGGTAAGTGGAGCTAATAAAATCAACAGTGGGTGTAGAAACAAAGGTGTAGTAAGTGCCCGGTACATTTTAATCAGTGTGTGGAATTAGGTTGATTAAATAATAAGAGCAGCAACAGAATGTCAGATGTTAGAATTAAATACTTTCTTCCATTATATTACTTTTACATACTTCTTCTGAAACTCTGTTGTTTTTAAGTTATTTCTGTGTTGTACATTCTGCATCTTGCACTTGTCTGTGCAGTTTATAAGACACGGACTTCTGCACTACAACAAACTGGAGGGTCCAACGTGGATCTGAACATATAAAACTGAATCTCTGGGTAAAGGGTAAAGTCAGACAGAACCCAGACAGGCTTTAGCAAGAAACAGAGAAAAACTACAACGACATTTTTTAGCAAAATAAATATCTTCTGTTTTGAGATCAGTCGGTTTAATCCCTACACCTGTTAAACTGACACCTGGTGCTGAGGCACTGATGAACGCGAGACCACAATTGCTACTGAATAGAATACCATCTAATCATTTTGGTGTTGATGTTATCTTATGAAACACACTGCAGTATGTGCTCTAAATGAGGAACAAAGGAACAACATCACTTCCTTGGTCAAATCAGATGCTTTCTGAATCTTGCAAAGAACCAGATTCTATTTGGTGTGTACAGTACATGCTGAAGCAAACTGGGGAATGTTGTGGCGCAAGGGTTACGGTACTGTACTGTTGATCAGAAGGTCCAGGTTTCAAGTCCTAACACCGACGAGCTGCTACTGTAGGGCCATTAAGAAAAGCCATCAACCAACAAATGATGGGGCTTTCAGTCTACTAAAGATCTTTGACATGAGCTATTTTGTTTACTTGGATGTTTGTGTGTAACGTATGTTGCAGTACACATATAATGCCATGTAGACGTGTAACTGGGGTACTAAACTGTGGTTGTAGGAAAGGCTGGATAGAGCTTGTGTGCAGGGATGAAGTATTTCTCCGTGTTTCTAAACAGATTTTACCAATTGATGTATGAAAAAAAAGAATACAAGAACCTCATCCACCTGCACAAGTGTGAAAAACAACAGTGGTGACCGTTAGTTTTGCACGCTACAATGACTTTTATATTATTGTACATGCTTTTATTTTCAAAAACGCAGCAAATAAAAGTAAATGAAGTAAATAAAAAGCAAATAAAAGTCAAAATGAAATGAAAAGTAATTGAAACCATTTTAATTGGGACTATGGTGGAGCAGCAATTATGGTATTCAAATACTGCACAGAAGGGCCCGGGTTCTGGTCCCAACGCTGCCAAGCTGCCGATGTTGAGACCACGAACAAGGTCTTGAACACGCAAATGCTACAGTCGTATTGATGGTAAGCTGCTCTGGATAAGGGTGTCTGTGGAATGCTTTAAACGTAGTTAATGATGTCTGTCTACTTTACCGTACAGCAATGCAAACTAAGCAAAATGAAATGTTATGGCTGAATGATGGGCGTGTTCATTTCAACTGGCAACAAGCAGCAAAATCAAGCAGTACAACCATGTGTTCTGTGAAAGGAGAATATGCCGTAATGCTTTCACAACTGATAAATACCAAGGCAAGTCCTGAATATATGGGCTGCCAAAGAAAATGCACTATGACTTGCCATGTTTATGAGTGTCAGAATCGTGGTTTGATCCTGTACATGGCCAAAGGTTTGTGAACGTTTGACACCTGAATACCCCGTTCCTGCTACAACGGTCTGACTTTTTCTGGAAAGGAATACTAGGTACTGAAATATGAATCTGCGTCCATTCAGTGAATGTGCATTAGTTGTATTGGTGCTTATAGACATTCCCATCTCACGATAACGGCACACAAGCCCTAGCAGAAATATAACGATCTGACCTGATGACAGCATCCTATGGCAATGCCATTTTGAAAGCCATTGAGCTCTGCATTACAACCCATTCTACCTCTGTTTGTCTACGGAGATTACTTGGCAACCCTCCATTTTATGTGCAATGATTGTGGCTAGAATACACAACTCTGTTAACTGGAATAGGTGCATACACTTACTTAAGAACACTATAGTAATACTGATAACATTGCTCTCAAAACAACTGCAGTTCTTCATAGCATGGACTCCACAGGCTGCTGGAAACTATTCTCTGAGATTCTGCTCCATGATGACATGATTGCATCATGCGGTTCCTTCAGATTATTCAGTTACACTTTCATGCTTTGAATCTCATATTCTATCACATCCCAAAGGTGTTCTATTGGATTTGGTTCTGGTGAGTGGGAATGCCACTGAACAACACTGAACTCGGGTCATGACCCAAATCAGTTACATCAGTTAAATCAGATACAGTATGGAAAATGCAAAATAATTAAAAATTTGTTGCAGACAGTAAGTACAAAAGATATTTAATGTTTTGTCTGGTCAACTACATTTCATTTGTTAATAAACATCCATTGCTGTTTCATACCTGTAACACATTCCAAAACAGTTGAGATGGTAGCAATTTAGGGCTAGTAATGATTAAAAAACAATGTGATAGTAATCATGATTTAGTACAGAAGTCAGTACCTGCAAAAGGCTGAGTCTTTGAGGAGCATAGATGGGCAGAGGATCTCCAGTTTGTCAACAATTGTGAGAGAAAATTACTGAAATTATTGAAAACAAAGTTGCATATTTCTCCCTCATAACATCATTAAATGATTCAAGGAATCTGGAGGAATTTCAGTGCATAAAGGGCAAGGGCACAAGCTGAGATAATCACATGGGCAAGGGATTACTTTATCAAACATTTATCGGGCACTATAATATGGAGTCATATTCACAAATGCCACTTAAAATGTTACTGTTTACAAAAGGTATGTTAAACCTGACCAAATACTTATTTTCCACCATAATTTACAATTAAATTCTTTAAAAATCCTACAATGTGATTTCCTGGATTGTTTTCCTCATTTTGTCTCTCCTAGTTGAAGTGTACCTATGATGAAAATTACAGACCTCTCTCATATTTCGAAGTAGAAGAACTTGCACAATCAGTGGCTGACTAAATACTTTTTTGCCTCACTGTATATCTTAATTATATCTTATCTTATTCATTCAACTTGATTCTATTCTAGAATATCTGCTGAATGTTCATGATCTATGGTGGAAATTGAGTTCTAACCACTTTAATGTATACTGATTTAAGTATTTCAACCTTTACTACATTTCATATTTTAGTCATCTGAATCTAGTGTAGATTTAGTCGACTATAATCTTATTATAATTAGTCAACTAAAACTAAAAACAGTTCAGCTGACTAAATTATGACTAAAACTAAATGTTTTAGTCAAGACTATGAATAAAACTAAATCAAAATTTGCTGTCAAAATTAACACTGGTGTCAGTGCAATTGGCAAGTGTAATTTACACACCTGTTATGGCAGCATTAATGAAGAACATACTACATGAGTACATACTGCAGAGACGTGTTAGGTTAAGGTGTGCTCTTTTTAAAGCATATCAGAACAAGCCTGAAGGTGAGAAAGCCAGACAATGATTCAAAAATGACTACACTACAAGCATTAGGCTATCACACATTTCACATGATCCCTGTTCAATATCCAGCTTGTGCATGCTAAACACACGCCTTCATTAAATGAAGTCTGTTTGCCCAAAATATCAGACTAGAGGCTTTGATGCAACACAGTTCAGCTGGAATGAAATCACTGTACTGTCTCATGTAAACTACTTTGCAGCAACCACATCATGAGTACAAGCCTAGAATCATCTTTCATAGCACAAACTGTGTGCAAATCCACATGGCTAAGCTGTTCCCGAGATCAAAGCAAGTCTCTCTTGGCCTGTCTCCAGGCCTGGAAATGTATAGTATCTGAAGAGTGAGAGAAGCAAGTCGGAGTGGAGTCACGCATTGCTCTTTTCCTCTATGATCCAGCTCTTTTGTAAGCTTTCTACATGCTGCTAATTAACTTTCTGTGCCAGAACATGACAGCAAGGGTTCTGGATTTTGGGAAGTATGTTCTGTGTTAGCGCATGGCTCAGGCATTTAGTAAATCCTTCTGGACTTCAAAGTCTGCAAGTTCAAAAATGACAAGCCATTAATTACAGCCAGGTATTAGGAGCTTTTTTTGCATTAAGCATGTTAATTAAGACCAACGACATCATAGACCACACAAACCTATTGTTATGTATTTATTTTATTTTTATCACACGTTTTACAGCTGAGCATTGTCACAGAAGTTGTCTTATTAAATATACCTATATATAATTCGTCACCTAATTCATACACAATAGCTGCTGCTGCTTTAAGCCAGGCCACATAGAAACTCAAGACAGTAGATCCATCAGGTTAAAACTCGGCTATGAGAATGGAAGACAAGTATTGGGCTTATAACTCTGGCAGTCCAGGTATGGGGAATTGCCCAGCAAGAGTTTCAACCTCATCTCAAATTTCTGTCGTTTTCTTTTTGATATTTTTTATCCTTGGCTAGGGTTTCCTAGAACTCCTTCAGAGTGGCTTTGGAGTTCATATTGTCTGGGTCTCCAGAGTTAACTGAATGCATTTCTGAATGGAATCTGAAACCAGGCATCCTCCACAAGCCCTCAGGGTGCGAGTGCAGGTGAGTTCCCCTGGGCAGTAGGGGTTTGTGAAATGCATCGTCTACGAATAATATCTTAATTGCTGTTTTAACGGCACGCAAGGTCACATTATCAAATATGTCACTCGCAAAAAAAAGTCGCAAAAACATGCCTTAAGAGCTCACATATGCATCCATTATGTAGCATCTTCTCTAGTCTTCCACTGAGAGTTCTGTTTTGACAGAGATGAACCAGAATTAGGCGATAGAACTCCCAGTTACGGTAATGTGGCCCTTTTCTAGAAGATCACTTTGATAGTCTCCTTCCCTGTGGGACCTTTTATTTACAGATAAAGACACTAAAAACTCAGAAATATAAATGTTTTTTCATGTGTATAATTGCAAAGCAGATTTTGCAACGACCCAAAAACTGAGTGCAGTGAGCAGCTAATGATGGTGTCTGCTGTTGTGACAGGTGAAATTAGAGAGACAGAGAGCATTGTAGACAAAGCCTGATGATCTGACTGGGCCATTCACTCTGTAATCTATTCATACACAGTGCAACTTGCCAAGTCTATTAGAGAATCTGTCCTCATGGAGCGCGATCATGAGAACACAATCAGCACCAGCACCATGACTCCAGTTCCACCACCATTTCATGTCTATACAAACCTTTTTTATTTGAATTTTTAAGATTGTAAATAAACTATAAACATTAACATATGAGACATCACAAAATGGGGACTCGTCACTAAGGCACACTAGGCCTGGGTGGGATGATGGAAAGTAGAGTTTGACTAAAGGTGTGCTGATGCAATAAGATACAACACTGTGGTAGCCTAGCGGTTAAGGTACAACAACACTGGGACTGTTGTAGCCTAGCGGTTAAGGTACTAGACTATGGACCAAAAGGTCCAGGGTTCAAATCATACCTCTGCCAAGCTGCCAATGTTGGGTTCTTGAGCAAGGCCCTTAACCCAAGCAATTGTAAGACTGTACCAATTGTAAGTCTACCTGAAACCTGAAATGGTACAAAAGTAAGCAGTACCCTGAAATAAGTTAGAGTTTAGGTTACCGAAAAGTACATTTCAGACTTATTACTATCAAACCCTTTATCCATATAACAGCAGTGTTGGAACAGACTGTGTTACTGTACCATCTAGAACAGTATTTGGACCATAATGCTCTACAGGCTGTAGTATATTGCTATTATAATGGTAACATAAAGGCACCCAGAATCGAAAGGGCTACCAGAGCATGCTGCAGCACCAAGCAATACCCTATGGTCCACTCCTTACCAGTTGGTCAGGGGTTCATCCTACAGCAAGACAATAATACCCCAGGCTATGTCAGAACTATTTTAGAGGGCAAGAACAAGTCACTAGGCTTCAAATCAGACAAACCCCATCGAGCTGGTTTTGGATGAACTGTACAAAAAGGTGAAAGCACAGCAGCTTACAAAGTACAACATGTTTATAGGGAAGAAACTTCAACAATATTTCATTTCCACAATGCCTTGAGGGTGTTTGGCTTTTATATACACAAAGGTGGCTTCTTTTATGAGTCAAACATTTGGATAAAATTTTGTTTAATCTAAATTAACAATTTCCGTGAATCTTTTATGTTTTTCAGTCATTTTGGGATATTAAACTCTAAAAATATCAATAAAAACTGGAAAAACAGGGGAGTTCCAAGTGTTGTAAGTAGTGCAAGTCTACTGATTAAACTTATGTGCCTACAAACCCTCTAAAAACTAATTGTTTCACTCGGTTAAGCTATGTTAGTGTTCTTTTGTGTAAAATGCATTATTATTATCATTGCTAACAATACTGGACTGGCTGTACCTTTTTATTGAATTACTAAGTACTAACTTCAAACCACAATGTTTGAGGAGTTGGGGTGCACACTGTGCTCACGATTCGATTCACAATACTGAGTTCATGATTAGATTTTCTTAAATTACTTTTTTTCTGATGGGTAAATAATGCCAAACAATGCCCATTTTCTTAAATAACTTTTTAAACAAACAAAACAACGACATTCCCCTGCAATTAAAAGAATTATGAAATAAGACTAATTAGCTTATACAACCAAAAAAAATATATAAACATAATATTAATATTATATAATAAAAAATATAAAGTGAGACATACGACATATGATTGCTTCCTCCGGTGTTCAAAAATCATCATACATGACATCATACATCTCCGCGACGCACAGTGACATTTTTGCATCGTGATTCATCATGTCACAATGCATCGATACACTCCTAGTGAGGAGATTTTATAACAATTTTAGAATTATAAATAAAATGAACTAATGGTTTATACACACTAAGGAAATTACAGATCTACCTGCACTATAACCATCTCTCTGTGGTAAGTTATTTCACATGATAAGGGTGAGAATCCTACTGCTGTATAGCTGCTAAAAAGAGATTTGGAGATTTCGAACCTGCAGCTGCACATCATTCAAACGCAAGCTGCATATCAATAAACCAAACCATTATGACCACTCACATACTGAATAATGAATAACATTCATTATCTCATTACAACAACACGTTAAGCTGTGGGATATATTAGACAGTAAGTGAACAGACTGGTGATGTGATGGGTGCAGGAGCAATGGCCAGGAGTGATTTTCAAAGGGCCAAATTGTTATGACCAGTGTAAGTACAATAAACAGTACTTTCTCAAGAGCAATTAATGAGGAGGCCCCCAAAAGAGCTACCAAAATTACTGCTGTGTTACATGTATATAGAAAAGTCATCTTGAAGAAATTAATGTTGCTCTAAAATCTCAATGTACTTTTCTGCATTAATGCTGTAAATGACCTTTGGCAAGGGCTCTCACACAACCCCATATAATGAAAGATCTTGGCGTTTGGACTTGGCGTTAGTCTTGATGGTCATTTTGGTCTGAAACACACAGCCTGCATTTCTTCCAAAAAAGCTCTGGAATACTGATTTGTCTGATCATAATACACGTTTCCACTGTGTGATGGTCCATCCCAGATGCCTCTGAACCCAGAGAAACCGACACTGCTCCTGTACATTGTTAACATGAGGCTTCTTTTTTGCACAGTAAAGTTTTAAGTGGCATTTGTGAACGTAACTCCGTACTGTAATGCTTGATAAAGGTTTGTCAAAGTAATCCCTTGGCTATTTGGTATTCCTGATGCTGTGCAGACTGAGGGATTGGAGATCATTAGGCTTGCACCTTTGCCCTTTACGCACTGAAATTGTTTAATGATATTATGCACTGTAGAGGGAGAAATATGCAAATCCCTTCCAATCTTTCTTTGAGGAACATCGTTTTTAAACATTTCAATAATTTTCTCACACATTTGTTGACAAACTCTGTCCATCTTTGCTCCTTAGAGACTCAGCCTTTTGTAGATACTGCCTTTGTACCAAATCATAATCACCTGTTGACATCAGCTGTTTGAAATCTCATCATTAATTAATTTTTTGTTGGTTTTCATTTATTTATTTATTTTTTAAACATCACTAGCCCTAAATTGCCTCTGTTCCTACTTTTTTGGATTTTTTTGCAGGGCTGAAATGCAGGAATGGATGTTTATTAACAAATAAAATGAAGCTGACCAGACAAAACATGATATATCTTGGATTTGCACTGTTTGTAAAGAAATAAAAGTAACCATAAGTAACACTGTATTTTTTAATTTGCATTTTCCATACTGTAACCCAACTTTTTCTGATTTGGGGTTGTATTATGACTTTATATCAAGATATTATGTACATTTAAAATCATATAGTTATGTTTACAGTGATTATATTGGAGGGACAAATCTGGTTTTCACAGGAAGGGATTTTCGCCTGGGATTACTGCCCTAAAGGAGAAATTATTGACCTTTACAACACGTTAGAGAACAAATCACCTACAATGAAATAAACCGACAGCCCTTACCCTCGGTCCTGGAGTGCCATCTCTGCCTGGACCTCCACTGGCTCCTGGAACACCCTGAGAGAAGTGAAAAGACAAAACAAAAAACTAAGGCACCAGTAAAATGTTTAGAAGTATGGCTGCCTGCCTGAAACTACAAATCAATGAATGTATTTTTCTAACAAGCCATCCAGTGTGTTAAGTTTTACTGTTCTGCCATTATCACAAGCACCCAAAATAGTTCAATAGTGCATTCTGAAATGCTAATAGTCAAAACAACATCAGTTTGAAGTTTTTACCCTTTGTTCTGAATAGTCTCTTAAGCCTTCATAACTCCTTTCAGCCTCATTGTGTTTCCCCTGGGCAGCTTTTGGATCCTCTAAATTGCAGTAATTGCCCTCTTGCTAAATTCTTCCTGAAATAGCTGTTCTTAATATCCCAGATTTATTGACCCAAGTTTGTCGTGGCAAAGAGTTTTACTAGGTGTCTCTCACACACACTTTTTGGACTGTACATATACTGCTGTTCGAGTGATTGTTGTCTTGTAGCAGGATACACTCACATTTAGGAATAATGTAATGACAAGGCTCATCTCTGGTCAAATGTGTGCTTGATTATCTAAACGAAAAGTTTAACGAGCCTCTGCAGGAACAAACTCAGTTATGCAAATTGAAATGCACCATTACTGTTAATTTGCTCAATTAAACCTACTGGGCGGGAAAAAGAAAACACAATTTACCTTGTGCCCATTTTGGGTACTTTATTGAACAATATTTTGGCCTCCAAACGTTAAACTAACCAGCTACTGACCCTGTCATTACTGCTATAGGTTACTTTGCAGAACCGCTTCTTAATAAAATGTTCTTAATATCATACAATGGTGCTTGAAGGTTTGTGAACCCTTTCGAATTGTCTATATTTCTGCATAAATATGACCTAAAACATCATCAGATTTTCACACAAATCCTAAAAGTAGATAAAGAGAACCAAGTTAAACAAATGAGACAAAAATATTATACGTGGTCTATGTCTTTCATTAAACACCATCCATGGCTGATTGGAGGTTCATTCATCTGACAGCTATCTGTAAGCCCAGTTCTTAACCCGACCAAGCTGCTGATGCTCTGTAACGCTGCCGTTACATTTCTGACTGATAATATTAACATTAAGAGCTTCATCTTCCAAATTTATAATCACTAATCAAATGGGATCCTAGACTTTGGTTATAACACCGGGATCTCACTCTGATTTGCTGCAGTTGGTAGAGTAGAGTAGTGTAACAGCCTGCCTTATAAACCTGACCCATTTTGTTTGCAGAATGTAAATAAATCATCTTTGTTAATAAACTAAAACTTAACAATCGATATATTTGTGCTTATGGTCTGGATAATAAACAGTTATTGGGAAATTCTGTTCCTCGACTGTTACGACTAATGGGCTTAGCCACGAGGTAACGATAGAATGGAACTATTTTACCTCATGGGAAGTTGATAAACAAATCGTTTTTTCTGTCGTCTTTATCTTAAAATCTAACAACAAATGGCGATAACGGAACTGTGGCATAATCGCAATAATACACTCGAGCACTCTCACTCATGAATTATTGCTTAAATAACCACTAGAGACTATGGTAGCCTAGAGGTTAATTGACAGGACTGCGGACCAGACAGTCTAGGGTTCAAATCCCACCTCTGCCAAGCTACCACTGTTGGGTCATAATACCCTTAACCAAAAATTGCTTGGACTGTAGCAGTTGTAATTGGTAAGATTGTATTAGTTATAAGTCACTCTGGATAAGGGCGTCTGCTAAATGCCTAGATGTAGATGTTCTACTGGCTACCACACAAGTCTTAACCAAAACTGCCCCATGCTTAACATTTCACAAGGTGTTCCTTTCATGAAATGCTTAATTTTCTTTCACCAAACATATGAATGGTGATAGTACTTACAGAATCTGTTAACTTTTTTATTGAACCACAGCATATCCAGGTCATTGTGGTGCACAACGCAGATCTTATTATTGGAGTTTTTTGATAAGACAGAAGGTAAAGTTTTCTGAATGTACACAGATCTGTTTGTGAATGCATTGCAGCATCGTGGACCAGAAATACTATTTCTTAATTATATACACTGCCTGGCCAAAAAAAAGGTCACACACACTAATATTTCGTTTGACCGCCTTTAGATTTGATTACAGCATGCATTCGCTGTGGCACAACATTTATTTCTGTCCAGAGTCGCTTCAGGTCTTCTCCAGTCTTCTCCAGCACATCCCAAAAAATCTCAATGGGGTTCAGGTCTGGACTCTGTGGTGGCCAATCCATGTGGGAAAATGAGGTCTCATACTCCCTGAACCACTCCTTCACAATTTGAGCCCGATGAACCCTGGCATTGTCATCTTGGAATATGCCCGTGCCATCGGGGAAGAAAAAATCCATTGATGGAATAACCTGGTCGTTCAGTATTATTCAGGTAGTCAGGTGACCTCATTCTTTGGGCACATAACGTTGCTGAACCTAGACCTGACCAACTGCAGCAACCCCAGATCATAGCACTGCCCCCACAGGGTTGTACGGTAGGCACTAGACATGATGGGTACATCACTTCAGCCCCCTCTAATCTTACCCTGATGCGCCCATCACTCTAGAACAGAGTAAATCTGGACTCATCAGAACACATGACCTTCTTCCATTGCTCCAGAGTTCAATCTTTATGCTCTCTAGCAAACTGAAGCTGTTTTTGCCGGTTAGCCTCACTGATGACTGGTTTTCTTAAGCCTTCACAGCTGTTAAGTCCCAATCCCTTGAGCTCCCTTTGCATTGTGTATGTGGAAATGCTCTTACTTTCACTATTAAACATATCCCTGAGTCCTACTGTTGTTTTAGTATGATTTGATTTCACTAAACTTTCACTAAACATTCAAGATTTTTCTTCTGACCACGTTCCTTCCTCGAAGATGAGGTTTCCCCACTGTCCTTCCACTTTTTAATAATGCGTTGGACAGTTCTTAACCTGATTTTAGTAGTTTCATCAATCTGCTGAGATGTTTTCTATACTTGATGCATGCCACGACCACAGGATGTCTTTCGACATGGTTGTTTAACAAATGAGAAGCTACTCACCGCATCAGTTAGGGTTAAATAACTTGCTGCCAGTTGAAACATCATCACCAATGCAATATTTAGCCGATGGAAAGCTCTTACCTATTTGCTTAGTTAAATCCAGGTGGTGACCTTTTTTTTTTTGGCCAGGCAGTGTATAATAACAGTGGAAAATGCAAGCCAGAGCTATTTTGGATATTTATACAGTCATTCCCTGCTTTGCAAGAGTCAATTATGTTTGTTTTCAGATACTTAGTTGATTTTGGTGCTACATAGCTGTTCAGTGTTAGCACACCAACCCGAGAGGTTTGAGGGATCACAATATTTATTAAGCTCTGAATTTCTCTACAGCTCACTTGGATTAAAGCCTAAAATACTTTTGTTTCCATGGTTCAAAAGAAATGCGGATGTTTTCGTATGGATAAGCGCTAGACACACGGACAGTGAGACAGACAGAGAAAGGGACATGCAAAAGCTCTGCAGGCCACATTCCATCCCAAATAGCCTATGAATTTATTTCTGAAGAGTTTGACTGAAGTGGTCAGACAGGCTAAATTCACCCGCTGATGGTGTAAGCATGACACAGCTTGGATTTTAGTGTCAAACTTCAAACTCTCTGGCAACAAGCTTCATAGACACACGCTTTTACCCGGTCTTTAATGTCACACATCAAGATGTTATACATTAAATAATAAAGGACACTATTATCATTGCCAACGACTCTCCTTAAGAACTGCAATCCATCTCAAAACCACAAGCTTGTGCTGGAGAAGGGTTGAATTTTTGTCAAAGCCACAAAAGCTGTGTGTACTGGCAGCTATCCCCCCGTTACGGACAGCTCATGGGGATTTTGCAGCAGTTGCTGTTGGGATCTGTTCAAACAGCTATCCTTTAAAAACAACTGCCACCGTGATTCTGAAAAGCCATTAAGGTAAGTTATTTAAAATGAAAATAAAAATATATAATAATAAATCCTAAACTTCCATCCTGTAAATGGAAGGACTACATGCTGTTATGATTCGTAGTGGAGATTAAAGCAGTGCTATTATTGTTTAGTTTCATTTAGCTTTGGCATCTTTTTGAAATTCAGCCCAGTTCCAAACTGTATGCTACTTATGCGCTTATGTTTTATGTTTAGAATTGTAACGAGTGGTCATTTGAGTTACTGTTGCCTTTATATCAGCTCGAACCAGTCTGGCAATTCTGGCCTCTGACGTCTGGCATCAACAAGGAAATTTTGCCCAGCAGTTCAGCAGTTCCCTTTATCAGGGGTCACCACAGCGAGTTAAACGTTTGCACCTCACCCTGTCCTCCACGTCCTCTACTCTCACCCCAACTCCCTGCATATCTTCATTTACCACAACCAAATAACTCCTCTTTGGTCTTCCTCTCCGTCTCTTGCCTGGCAGCTCCATCGCCAACATCCTCCTACCAATATATCCACTATCCCTCCTCTGCACATGTCCAAACCATCTCAAACTTCCCTCTCGAATTTTGTCTCCCAATTTTCCAACCTGTGCTGTCCCTCTGATGATCTCATTCCTAATCCTGTCCACCCTAGACACTCCTAAAGAGAACCACAACATCTTAAGTTCTGCCACCTCCAACTCTGCTTCCTGTCTCTTTGTCAGTGCCACTGTCTCTAAGCCATACAACAAGGCTGGTCTCACTACTCTCTTATAAATCTTTCCTTTCACTTTTGCTGCGACCCTTTTGTCACACAGCACTCCTGACACTCTTCTCCACCCACTCCATCCTGCCTGTACTCTCTTCTTTACCTCCTTTCCACACTCCCCATTTCCTTGATAGTTGATACCAAGTACCTGAACTCCTGGACCTTTGTGACCAATGATCCCTGTAGCCTGACTGTTCCCACCTGCCTCCCTTTCATTTACACACATGTATTCTGTCTTACTACAGTTGACTTTCATTCCTCTCCTTTCCAGAATATACCTCCACCTCTCCAAGTTCTCTTCTACCTGCTCCCTGTTCTCACTACAGATCACAATGTCGTCTGCAAACATCATAGTCCACGGCGATTCCTGTAAACCTTTTCCTGTGTGTGAAAATCCCAGCAGATTAGCAGGTTCTGAAATACTCCAGCCAGTCTAACACCAACAACCAACCAAGTCACTTAAATCATCTTTCATGCCAATTCTGATGCTCTGCTTGAACTTCAGTAGGCTGTATTGACCACGTTTACATTAGTGTGAACAATTTGCAATAATAAACTTTACCTCTGTAAAGAACCACACAGCACTTGTCAAAGCATGCATCAGCAGTCCTGTTTTTCATGATGGACACAGGGAAAACCTTCCACCCAGAAGGCTAAAGCGGTTAGGTGCACATTTCACCAGTGCTCTAAATTCTTTCATCCAGCTCTGCAGCTCTTATCAGCCTCGGTTCTTATCGGCCTCTCTGTGCTGTCTGAGCGTGACTCACAGTGAGCTTCAGTAATTAATAAAGGCAGTAGCAACCCATGATTTCCTCCCGTGAGTGATTCCATTAGGATTTCTGTGACGGAGGGGTTCATGTGCGTGTGTGTGCAATAGGAATTAATCTTGTTTAGGAAGCACTTCAGCTCGAAATTAGCCAAACTTATCTGCACAGACAAGTATGTGCATGCAAACACACAATAACTGTCACCAGCTCTATAAAGGGGCTTTAATCAGAAAGGAGGGAGGTGCTTGGTTAATAAGGGACAGTGCAGTGGGAATGAAACTGTCCGTCATTGTGTACACTTATTAAAGACACAGCCTGTGGCTGCTTCAGATCTTACCTGAGTACCTGGTGGACCTGTGCCACCCTTCTCCCCTTTCTCTCCAGGAGATCCCTGATGTGACAGAAAAATACAGGAATCAGAACCAGGTATGATGTCATTTTCAGAGCACTAATCAGTATTGTGAAGAAATATTATAGTGTTGTGTACATTATTGTGAATCATTAATAATATGGCATAGTAGTCAAAGTCTGATATGGCCATAAAGCGGAGATTCGGGACCTACGGTGTCATTCTTTATAAACACACACGACCACTTTCTTAGTTGCGCCTTGATAGCAACGGATTTGATCCCCCTCTTTCATGGCATAGATTCAACAAAGGTGCTGCAAACATTCCTCTGAGATTTTGGTCCATATTGACATGATAGCATCACACGAAGCTGTGGCATTTAAACGATGCGCTGTTGGTATTAAGGGGCTCAGAGTGTGCCAAAAAAATCCCCCATACCAGTACACCACCAGCAGCAGTCTGATCCGTTGATACAAGGCAGGATGGAGACTTGCTTTCTTTCTGACTCTTCCATCCAAATGTCACAGCAGAAATCAAGACGACTCAGACCAGGCAATGTTTTACTAATCTTCTATTGTCCAATTTTGCCAGCCCCATGTGAATTGTAGCCTCAGTTTCCTGTTCTTAGCTGACTATGGGACTGTGGTAGCCTAGCAGTTAAGATACTGGACTATGAACCAGAAGGGTTTAAGCTGCCACTGTTGGGTCCTTGAGCAAGACCCTTAACCCACAATTGCTTGGATTGTAAGACTGTATCAATTGCAAGTCACTCTGGATAAGGGCATCTGCTAAATGCTGTAAATGTAAATGTAATATTCTAGGGCCAATCCCAAATTGAGCAAGCCTAGGGCGACAGTGGCAAGAAAAAACTCCCTAAACGTTATAAGGAAGAAACCTTGGGAGGACAAAGACTCAAAAGGACCCATCCACCTTGGATGGCTTAGTTGATAAATGTAGTACTAGTGCAAAAAGCAGAAACTAAGTAAAAATTAACAGATAAATAAAATACTGAATAAACTAACATAAAAAATATGCATATCGGTATTATTTAGTCACTTTAGGACCGCGAATCCTCATCAGGAAAGCCAACTGGAAAAGGGAGTGTGTTACTGTCCTCTGGCGTGGCCTGGGCTTGGAGGGGCTGGAGCTGATGATGGAAACAACTTCAATGGAATTGAGGAGGAGGAACATCTTAGTGTGTGGGGCTGGAACTGGTACCGGAACACAATCTTCTATTGTCCAGTTTAAGTGAGACAGTGCGAATTGTAGCCTCAGTTTCTTGTTCGTAGCCGACAGGAGTGGCACCTGGTGTTGTCTTCTGCAGCTGTAGCCCACCTGCTTCAAGGTTTGAGGTGCTGCACATTCAGATATGTTCTGCATACCTCGGTTGCAACAAGTGGTTATTTGAGTTACTGTTGCCTTTCTATCAGCTCAAACCAGTCTGGCCATTCTCCTCTCATCTCTGGCATCAACATGGCATTTTCACCCAGAGAACTGCTGCCCACTGGATATATTCTCTTCTCCAGCCCATTCTCTATAAACCCTAGAGATGGCTGTGCATGAACATCCCAGCAGATTAGCACTTTCTGAAAAGCCCGTCCAGCACCAACAACCATGCCATGTTCACAGTCACTTAAATCACCTTGGTTCCTCATTCTGATGCTCAGTTTCAACTTCAGCAGGTCATCTTGAACAAGGCTACATGCCTCAGTGCACGGAGTTGCTGCCATGCGATTGGCTGATTAGATATTTGTGTTAACGAGCAGTTGAACTGGTGCATCTAAAAAAATGGCCGATGGGCGTATGCTGCGATATTCAATTATCATGGAGCAAATAATGGAAAAAGAAAAGAAGACTTACTGGTGGCCCTTGGATGGAGAGCCCACTTGGCCCCTGTGGTCCTGGAGGACCCTGAGGTCCTGGGGGTCCGATTTCACCAGGCGTTCCTTGTAGCCCCTACAGTGATAATCTTGTTAGATGAGATCTGATTACAAATAAAGATGCTCTGAGGAGATTCGATAGAGATACGGCTACATCAGCCTGCCCAGTAAAACCAGTCTGATCTCGATCTTCATTAATGAAAACAATGTTCAGGAGCTTCAGGGAGAGACACACTACTGAGAGGCACTACCGCTTATCCCAGTGAAGGACTGCTAATTAGGGCCGACTTTAACTTGTGACTTTAGCTTGTGAAAATTTGATTTATCCATTAACTACACAAGGGAAATGAGATCACATCTACACCAGGCTGACCTTCTCTGGCACACACCTGGTGGGACTTTTTTCCCCTCCAGTGTGTAGAAGCAGACTACAGCCAGAGAAACAAAGAGAGGGCTTTTAACTCCTGAAACACAAATTTAGACCATTTTCAAATCAAGATGAGATCACAGGGGAAAGAACTCCAGAACATGACTTTTAGTTCACAGCCAGAGTGAGGTGGTGTCTACCAGTCATGTGAAAACCCACGCAACTTCCAAAAGCAACATATGACAGTGTATAGCATTATGAATTTCCACATTCCAAGACCTATTGCTTTGTATCAAACAGTGCAGTTGGGGTTAAGCTCTGAGTGGCCCCTCATACAATATTAGAAAAATAAGTCTTAGTAAGCGAGTATACTTTACCACTATGCCTGGTTCCCCTGGATCACCTCTTATACCCCTGATACCAGGACCTCCCTGTAAGTTACAAGTACACATGTAAACACACAATTACAACAATAATATCAGGCTTATACTATTCAGTCCATTTCAAATAATTCAACAACACAATCTTTAAAGCATTTAACGAGAAACTCTTGCCAGCCATTCACAATACTCTGACAGTGATTGTTTGCTTTGACTGCAACAGTGTAAACTCATCTGGCCACTGCTGGGTCAACTCCCAACGTGCTGGCTCTAGATTACAATCCTGCGAAGTTCATGCCCTCACTGCAGCAGGCCACTGCCAGTAATTTCACCCTGTTATTTTCCTTTTTTCTGTTTGCTTTAATCATGTCCCCAAAGGGCTACGGCAGCAATAGGGTAGCGCCTGTGACTCAAGGATACAACAAAAACACCGCTGGATGGGATTACAGGAAAAACTATATCCCTAGAAGCACTGAGAAGCATTCTCCTGTTGAATGACAGAAATCTAAAAGTTGAAAGCCAAGACAAAATCCTAATATCAAGATTCTGGGATGAATTATCTATGGTCATTAAATGCATGATATCCACCACTGGTTTGTTTGGATGGCAGATTACAGAAATTACTTGTATGACTCCATAAGCCTGAGCAGAACAGGACTGAACTAATCATCTTTCATTCACTGATGCTGAACTAAGGACTTCCCAACAGTGTCTATTTTCCCTAGATTTGTACAATGCACTGATTTCTAAATAAGCTCATTTCTTTATGGTGCTATATTGAGTTCTACCTGCAGCACAGGCTGAAATAAGTCATCCGACCATCTCTTATTAGCTCAGTGTAGCTTGCTCTTCTTTATATAATCTCTACTTCTGCTTTTATTCTCAAGTTATTTCAGTTTCCACTGATTTTGTTCTGTGCTATGTCACATATAGTGGGTGCCTAGGTCTATTTTTAATTTTCTGTAATTTAATACAATGTTTCCAATGCCAAATAAAATACCTGGCATAACAATTTGAGTAAAAAATATTCTGAACTAAATTTTTTTTATAAATCTCATTATTTAGTATGTTCTCCTCTTGCTGTGATGACAGTATAAACATAAGTTGGTGTTTACTCCACGAAGCAAAGAATCCCAAAATCCAAGCCCCACCTGGGATTTGAACCCAGGCACTCGTGTCCAAATGTCGTTTCCAGCAGCCAGTTCTTAACACTGGACAACCGGAGCTGCTGGACTCCACAAGTATGTACAAAATCTAATGATTCAGGTTACCCCAGCATGATTTCTCAACATTCCAAAGAGCATCTTATGTTTTGACGTGCATTTTAGGTCGATTTATTAGTAATGGAAAATTGTATTAAAAATTTAGAAAAATGCAAAATAGCAGCATTCTCACTAGTGGCCTCAGACTTTTGGCCCCAGGACACACAACTGTTAAATAACAAACAAACTAAACTAAATAACTATTACACATTTCAGTTGGTTATATGAGATGGGAACACCATTAATAATTCTGACATCACTAAATTATTCTTACCAAATATTTTTATATTAATCACATTATGATATTATATTAACAGTACATAAGATTACAAGACAAAACACAGCCCCACACAGACAGGAGACTATAGTGTCACTTATAGCTCAACAGACAGATATAATTTGGGGTCAGAACAAGAGTATCCTGAAAAGGCAGAAAGGTATCACAGTAGCCAAGGCAAACGGACACCAGTTGATGAATGTGGGACACTAACTGGCCAGCAAAATCAGCAGACCTTTATCCTATTGAAAACTTATTTAGAACAGCAGGTGAACTACTTTAAGAGGCATCCACATAGAGCTAATTTACACACCCATTTAGTGGAAGAGTGGATAAAATTGGCAGGTACCATGTCAATACACCTTTTGGAATCCTTAGCCGACAGGATTAGTGCTGTAATTAAGGTGAGGAGAGGCACAACCAAGACTTAAGAAAAAAATACACATGCCGTGTAGCTTATGTGGAGAGAATTGCAATTGAACAAGCCTCCAAATATGCAAGAGTGAAAGAGAAAGAGTGAGAGAGAGAGAGTCAGCAACCTGAAATCACAAGAGTAAATACTACTACAAGTATAAAACCAATATAAGTATAAACCTTTTGTGTTACATGTATACTGTCACAGCATAGCTGTCAGTTTAACATATTGGAGGATAGGCCAAATGACATATTACCATACAAATTGCCCCACAAGAATGCATGGGTGCTTTGGTATTAATATTGCTTTTGTAGAACCTCAAATACAAACCCAGTGTTTCTTTCCTTTACCTTTTAATTTCATTGCAGACAGTATAAACTCAAGATATTTCACGTTTTTTGTTTCATCATTTTATTTGATAATAAACATCCATTCCTGCATTTCAGGCCTGCAACACACATCTGAAAAAAGTTTGGATGGTAAAACATTTACCACTTTGTAATGTTGCCATGTTGCCATGACACTTAAAAGATGTTTTGGCACTGACGATAGTGTTTCAGGTGATATTTTGTCACATCTGTCTTGCAGCACGTTTTAAGGTGTGCAGTATGGTTATCATCGTCGCATTTTGCATTTCAAAATTCTCCACGAATTCTCTACTGGGGACAGGTCAGGACTGCAGGTAGACAAGTCCTGTAGATGTACCCTCTTCTTCCACAGCCATGCCTTTGGAATGTGTGCGGCATGTGGTTTTGCATTGTCTTGTCGCAAAATACATTGACGTCCTTGGAAAAGATGACGTCTTGAAATCAGCATATGTTGTACTTTTCTGCATTAATGCTGTCATCACAGAAGTGTACATGACCTTTGCCACAGGCACTGACAATCCCACAGCATGAAAAGCCCTGGCTTTTGGACTTTACATTTAAATTACATTTACATTTACAGCATTTAGCAGACGCCCTTATCCAGAGCGACTTACAATTGATACATTCTTACAATCCAAGCAATTGTGGGTTAAGGGTCTTACTCAAGGACCCAACAGTGGCAGCTTGGCAGAGGTGGGATTTGAACCCTGGACCTTCTGGTCCTTAGCCCAGTACTTTACTTGCTAGGCTACCACAGTCCACAGGACTTGTTACTGATAACAATCTGGATGGTCCTTTTAGTCTTTGTTAGTTTTTGTAATTTGTCTTTTATAAAAAGACCTGGAAAAAAGACTTATCTGACCATAATACACATGTCCACTGTGTGATGGTCCATCCCACACGCCTCCAGGTCCAGATAAGTCGCCTACACTCATGATTAATATTAGGCTTCTTTTATGCACAGTAAAGTTTATGTGGCATTTGTGAATGCAAGTCTGCGTTGTAGTGCTTGGCAAAGGTTTGATAAAGTAATCCCTTGCCCATGTGGTTTTATCAGCTATTGGTGAAGGACAGTTCTTGATGCAGTGCTGTCTAAGGGATCGTAGATCACGGGAGTTCAGCTTAGGCTTGCACCCTTGCTCTTTACAGTACGAGGGAAAGGGTGCAAGCCTAAGCTGAACTCCCGAATGGTTTAATGATATTATGATAATTTTATAATAATTTTAATATAATAATATTATAATATATACACACATATTCTAATATAAATATAATAAATCAAATTAATATCAATAAATAAATATTTATATAAATATTTAATATAATAGTATTAATATAATTTGTCAATCATTTTCTCACACATTTGTCAAGAAACTGGATGTTTGCTCCTGAAAGACTCGGCCTTTCTGCATACTGCTTTTGCACCAAATCATGATTATAATCACCTGTTGACATCACCTGTTTGAAATCACATCATTATTTAGTTTATTTTGATCTCATTACTAGTCCTAAATTGCCCCTGTCCCAACTTTTTCTGGAATGTGCTGCTGGCATGAAATGCAGGTATGGATGGTTATTAACAAATGAAATGAAGTTGACCAGACAAAACTTGGGTTCTTGGGTTCATACTGTCTGCAATGAAATAAAATTCCATTGTAAAGCATCTTCCATATGGTCCCAACATTTTCTGATTTGGGGTTGTAGTTAAAGATGAGCCATTCAGCTTGAATTTCTGTTTATGTTAGATGCTTGTTCAGTTATTCTTTCACCGTCAAGGAAAAGTTATGGGATTCATCAGAAAGAGAAGAAAGTCTTACTGGAGGTCCAGAGGGTCCTGGTGGTCCTTTGCTGTCCTGGGAGCAGGAGCAGGCATGAGGCAGAGCCGGACAGTCTTGTTCTACTCTCTGCAGGGAGGCAGAAAAGTCTCAAGTCAGCCTTCGTTTTTCCTGTTTAAGAGTCCAACATATCTTCATTTCTTAAGTCAATCTCCAGTGTCCATGCAATTCCCACAGGTCATTAATTTGTGAGAGCACAAACAAACAGCTAGCTGCTCAGCACCATTGCTTTTTCTATCCATGGACAACCAAGTCCATTTATCTGCTACAAGCCTACATAATTGGATTATTTAAGAAGTGTTCATGGTGTATAAAAACAAGGGCAGAAAGCTGATATGGGTCTCGGTAGGGCCAATAGTGAATCCAAACTCTGCTCCTAGGGCATGCTGAAAAGACAGCAACAGATATCAGAGACCCAGTGCCAGTCAGCAGGACACTGAAAGTCAACATAAAGGATGAAAAGTGTAATGGAAAACAGTTTATCTCCATAGAATTACAATTATTTACCACAAATCACCAAACACCTCTTGTAAAGTCACCCAAAATGTTTTGAAGAACATAAAAAATGTTTCTGTACTGAATAATAAACTGCTCGACTTAGTGATTCCACAAATTCTCCACATTTCATTTCAACCAGAAAATGCACAGATGGAAACCTACGTCTTTATCATCATCATCATCATCAAGAAGTCTGGGCTCTGTAACTGTGCAAATCAGAACTGAAACTCGTAGGTCTGTATTTGCATACTGGAACTTGGCTTTATATTTTATATTATATTATTTGAATTAACAACTTCGTTTCATCTACATTACAGAGAGTTCTCAGCTCTCCTGTTTGTTAGAGTAAAGCAAAAAACTGTATGCTATCTGAACACTAATAATATGCCAGCTTTAAAATGTATTTATTTATTTATTTGCTTCAGCTATACTCGTTGACAAAAAAAAACAAAAAAAAAGCCACTAGAAGGTGTAAAAGTGCTTCCCCTGCTCCCCCTATAAAAGGCTCTCAGAGGCTACTTTTTGGTAGCGTACCTCTTGGTGAGAGAATGCTGACTGCTAGACATGCCTCTATGACACATTTTTTTCACAGCTGGTCCTGTAGACCCTCCACACTCATAGTTTGTGAAAATGGTTCACCAGTTCCCCCATAACTGCTTCATTGGCAATAAATCTGGCAACCGAACAGGTCAAGGAAATGTTGCAATCTGGCAGAGACATCCTGGAAAACCCTTGCTGTGTGTGGGTGAGCATTTTCCTGCTGAAAAATGCCAGTTGGAAACCCTGCCATGAGAAGCAACAAGTGGCCACAGGCTGTCCTGAACATATCGCTGATCTGTTAGTGTCCCTCATATCACTACTAGGGGTGAGCTGACTAGTACGCGAAGGCTCCCCACATCATCACACCAGCAGTTGGGGCAGTGTGTCGCTCCAAAGCAAAGGCAGGATTGAGGACCTCGGCACAAGGCCTTCATCCTCGAACCCAACCATTGTAGGACCCCAAACAGAACCTGGAATCGTCATTAAAGACAACAGTTCCAGTCCGTAGTAATCTAGGTTTCTCATTCATGACACCACTATAAATGAAGGCAACGGTGGCTGGCTGTCAATGGCAAGAGATGCAGTGGGTGGCATGTCAACAAATTTCCTTCTGTTAAGCACCTGGAAATGGTCCGAGCAAAGACAGGGGTGTGTAGGAAAGGTGCCACCTGTGTCTGGATGTGGACAACAAAATTGTGGAAACTGCTTGGGAGTTTTTCCTTGCCACTGTCGCCCTAGGCTCGCTCAATTTGGGATTGGACGTAGTTATTAGGAGATAATCTAAACTTGTAAAGTTGCTTTGAGACAATGCTCCATTGTAAAAAGCGCTATATAAATAAATCTGACTTGACTTGACTTGACTTGTGCTTGTCGGTGGATCGAACGTTCCTCTCCTACTGGTGGTCTGTCCGGATTTATTGCCTGTTTGCCGTGTCTGCATGCCCTCATAGAACTCTGCTCCCAACACCTCCTAACAGCTAGATCAGAGCAGCCTAGATGATGGGCAAGTCATCAAAACATCCATCCTGCTTCTCTCAGTCCAATGATGCAACCCCTCTTAAAAGTCTGTCAACTTGGCAAAAAAAGTCTTCAAGTGCACTGTAGAGGAATGTCTTGCAGTAAACGATTTCTCACCAAGAGGTACACTACCTAATGGTAGCCTCTTAGAACCTTTTCATAGGGCAGCAGGGATCCTAAATTCAGTGCCTATTTACTAACATTAAAGCTCCAGTGCAGAAAAGAATTAAGAGAAATCAAATATTTAAAGAATTTGGATCGTGATTCAAAAACAATTTAAAAACAGACATCTTACTGCATTACTATTTACAGCCATTAAAAAAAGTGCCAGGAGGTTTAGCTGTTGCTCACTCTATAGCACAGTTGAGTATAAAGGCACTTAATTTACAGTGGTGCTTGAAAGTTTGTGAACCCTTTAGAATTTTCTATATTTCTGCATAAATATGACCTAAAACATCATCAGATTTTCACACAAGTCCTAAAAGTAGATAAAGAGAACCCAGTTAAACAAATGAGACAAAAATATTATACTTGGTCATTTATTTTGAAGAAAATTATCCAATTTTTCATATTAGTGAGTGGCAAAAAAAAGGGAACCTTTGCTTTCAGTATCTGGTGTGACCCCCCTGTGCAGCAATAACTGCAACTAAACGTTTCCTGTAACTGTTGATCAGTCCTGCACACCGGCTTGGAGGAATTTTAGCCCATTCCTCCGTACAGAACAGCTTCAACTCTGGGATGTTGGTGGGTTTCCTCACATTAGCTGCTCGCTTCACCAGGTTTACACACACTGTAGCTGGTATTTTGGTCCATTCCTCCATGCAGATCTCCTCTAGAGCAGTGATGTTTTGGGGCTGTCGCTGGGCAACATGAACTTTCAACTCCCTCCACAAATTGTCGGTGGGGTTAAGGTCTGGAGACTAGCTAGGCCACTCCAGGACCTTGAAATGCTTTTTGTGGAGCCACTCCTTCGTTGCCCGAGCGGTGTGTTTGGGATCATAGTCAAGCTGGAAGACCCAGCCACGTTTCCATCTTCAAATACTCTGATGGAAGAAGGTTTTTTTGACTTAAAATCTCACAATACATGGCCCCATTCATTCTTCTCTTAACACGGATCAGTCGTCCTGTCCCCTTTGCAGAAAAACAGCCCCAAAGCATGATGTTTCCACCCCCCCATGCTTTCACACAGTAGGTATGGTGTTCTTGGGATGCAACTCACCATTCTTCTTCCTCCGAACACGACAAGTTGAGTTTTTACCAAAAAGTTCTATTTTGGTTTCATCTGACCACATGATATTCTCCCAAATCCTCTTCTGGATCATCCATATGCTCTCAGGCAAACTTCAGACAGGCCTGGACATGTACTGGCTTAAGCAGGAGGACACTCCTAGCACTGCAGGATCTGAGTCCCTCTCCGGCATTGTGTGTTACTGATGGTAGCCTTGTTACTTTGGTCCCAGCTCTCTGCAGGTCATTCATCAGGTCCCTCCGTGTAGTTCTGGGATCTTTTTCCTCTCACCGTTCTCATGTGACCCCCACGGGATGAGATCCGCATGGGGCCACCAGGGAGATTATCAATGGTCTTGTATGTCTTCCATTTCCTTACAATTGCTCCCACAGTTGATTTATTCACACAAACCTGTTTGCCTATTGTAGATTCACTCTTCCCAGCCTGGTGCAGGTCTACAATTTTCTTCCTGGTGTCCTTCAACAGCTCTTTGGTCTTTGCCATGGTTGAGTTTGGAGTCTGACTGTGGACAGGTGTCTTTTATACAGATAATGAGGTCAAACAGGTGCTATTAATACAGGTAACTAGTGGAGGACATAAGAGCTTCTTAAAGAAGAAGTCACAGGTCTGTGAGAGCCAGAAATCTTGCTTGTTGGTGGGTGACCAAATACTTATTTTCCACCATAAATTACAATTATATATTTTTTAAAAATCCTACAATGTGATTTTCTGGATTTCTTTCTCATTTTGTCTCTCATAGTTGAAGTGTACCTATGATTACAGACCGCTCTCATCTTTTGAAGTAGGAGAACTTGCACAATCAGTGGCTGACTAAATACTTTTTTGCCACAGTGTAACTTTATTCTTCTTTAACCATTCTTTGGTGGAACGACTTATGTGCGTAGGGTCATTGTCTTGCTGCACGGCCCACCTTCTCTTGAGATTCAGTTCCTGGACAGATGTCCTGACATTTTCCTTTAGAATTATCTGATATAATTCAGAATATATAAGCCATCCTGACCCAGATGCAGCAAAACAGGCCCAAACCATAATACTACCACCACGTTTCACAGATGGGATAAGGGATAAGTTTTCCTTTCTCCAAACATAACTCTTTTCTTTTAAACCAAAAAGTTCTATTTTGTTCTCATCCGTCCACAAAACATTCTTCCAACAGCCTTCTGGCTTGTCCACGAGATCTTTAGCAAACTGCAGATGAGCAGCAATGATATTTTTGAAAAGCAGTGGCTTTCTCCTTGCAACCCTGCCATGCAACACCATTGTTGTTCAGTGTTCTTCTGATGGTGGACTCATGAACATCAGCCAATGTGAAAGAGGCCTTCAGTTGCTTAGAAGTTACCCTGGGGTACTTTGTCCTTTCGCCAACTATTACACGCCTTGCTCTTGGAGTGACCTTTGTTGGTTGACCACTCCTGGGGAGGGTAACAATGGTCTTGAATTTCCTCTATTTGTACACAATCTGTCTGGCTGTGGATTGGTGGAGTCTAAACTTTTTAGAGATGGTTTTGTAACCTTTTCCAGCCTAATGAGCATCAACAACTCTATCCGAGATCCTCAGAAATCTCCTTTGTTTGTGCCCACTCGCACCTGATTGTCATTCCATTGATTGAAAACACCTGACACTAATTTCACCTTCAAATTAACTGCTAATCCTAGAGGTTCACATACTTTTGTCACTAACTAATATGTAATATTGGATCATTTTCCTCAATAAATAAATGACCAAGTATAATATTTTTGTCTCATTTGTGTAACTGGGTTCTCTTTATCTACTTTTAGGACTTGTGTGAAAATCTGATGATGTTTTAGGACATATTTATGCAGAAATATAGAAAATTATAAAACGTTCACAAACTTTCAAGCACCACTGTATAGCCGTGTGTGTTTTCTATTAAAGATGCCATTGAAACATGCGTAATTTGGATTTTTATGATGGTTCTTAGGTACTTGTATAGTGTTAGTGTGCGTTGGCTGTAACAAATCTTTGGACCCAAAAATGTACTCCTTTTGTTATTGATGAGAATAAATGGACGTATGGTAGTGTCCAATAAATAACTGTGCTGAGAGCATTACTCCATATTACAGCCTTCAGATGTATTTGTGTGTTTGTTTCACGACTGCCTGAATCAATTACATTTATAACATTTAACAGATGGTCTTATCCAGAGCAACTTCCATTAGAACAGTGCAGTTAAAGTGTAACGGTCTTACTCAAAGGTCCAACAGGGTAGCTAAACGGAGCCAGGATTTGAACACTTTTCAGGAGGAAGCAGCCCATAACCTTAACCTCTGAGCCACCACTGTGGTTATTACATAGGTCATTACTAAATTATAGGAAAAAACATGAATGAGCCGTTACATTTCTCTACATCAGCTATATGCAATCCTGATGCAATATATGAGAAACGATTACTGCAGAAAAGAAGCTGAACTTAAAGACAGCCCTGGTGTGTTGCAAATCAGCGAAATTAAACTGAACATGTGTAAAGGCAACATTGAGTTTAATAGATTCAACTCCAGAGACAGTTTTGTTGTTCCAGCCTAGTAAAATGTTAATCAACTCCATATCCATGCATTTACACACCTCAGTCAGGTTTACACACAAGCACAATCCATTGCACATAGAGCAGAGCTACCATATCTGCAAGCATTTTGATGTACCAGTTTCGGTATAAAATGCAGGCTTTCATATATATTGTGTATATTTTATGTAACATGTAACTGTCATTTGCAAATACTGAGCCCCAGCGCTGATCCCACGTATAAATTAAATAAGTATGGCATTTCCAGTTTACTTGCCCTTTCTAAACTTGAGGCAGATGGACTACAGAAGCAGAAAACCACATTGGGTTCTGCTCCTGTAAACCAGGTAAAAAAGAAAATACATTATTTGAGGATTAGCGCCTTACAAAAAAATGTTTGATTGTTTTTGTTAGTTTTTTTAATGACACGTAATTAAAATAACTTATTATTAACAATTATTCATCTCGAGATGCCTCTGGAAATCATGAATTGATTCACCTCCATCTCTTTGGCACCGTCTGATTGTATCCTTTAAGTAAAAAAGGGTTTGGGTTTGTTTTCTCTTTCTGCTGAAAACTGTAAATGCCCTTTTAACCATGTTTCTGTTTGGATGAAATTTCACTGCACCTTGGTATGCACGTTTTCTAAGTAGCACACAATGCTCCCTTTAATACCAACTGACCTTGGACTGGATGTCAGTAACCATCTGATTGCTATTCATAACGTGCATTCCTTTATGTCCACAGTTTACCCATCATCTAATGACTACAGTGGTGCTTGAAAGATTCCTATCCCTTTAGCATTTTTGCTATTTCTGCATAAATGCGACCTAAAACATCATCAGATTTTCACAAGTCCTAAACGTAGATGAAGAGAACCCAAGTAAACAAATGAGGAAAAATATATTATAGTTGGACATTTATTTATTGAGGATAATGATCGAATATAGCGGAAGCTCAAAATTCCTAGGAACGGCTTTTTACTTTCCTTTACAAACAATTTTGACATCGAATGATCCGTTTGTCAAATATTAAAACAAATATTCAGACCCTAGATACAGTGGTGCAATAATGCAACTGCCAAAGAAGACAAGGAAATACTGTGTGATCATATGCATATTATGTATATTACATTATATTTTTTATTACTGTATTACGTACACCACTGCGATTTCAGACATCCCATCAGTCGCTGCCCCAGTGAAAAGCTGTGCCGAAACTGCGTTTGCCTCGGTGGCTATAGAGTGTCACGTTATTCTCGCTTATTTCACGTCTCTATACTTAACTTAATTTTGTGTCTTTATTGATGTTATGCATTATATTGCATTCCTTTGCTTTATTCATGTGTTTAACCATTAATTACATACAAATATATGCATATAAATAATCATATGGGTGTCAGGAACAGCTTCTAAACCAATGTAAATCTTATTTACATAACGTCTTATGCGGAAATTAGGTTCTGGATTCGAACAGGCTGAACCAATTAAGTTTGAATTTCGAGGCTCCACTGTATTAAATAAGTGAGTGGCAAATGTGTGTGAAACTTTTGGTATCTGGTGTGACCCCTTTTGTAGCAATAACTGCAGCTTAACGTTCTGCACATCGGAGTCATTTACTCTGTAATGTTAGTGAGTTTCTTCACAGGAACTGCAGCTTCAGGTCCTTCCACAACATTTCTGGGATTAAGGTCAGGACTTTGACTTGGCCTTTCCAAAACATTAATGTTATTCTTCTTTAACCATTCTTTTTTTGGTAGAACAACTTGTGTGCTTAGGGTCGATATCTTGCTGCATGGCCCACATTCTCTTGAGATCCAGTTCTTCAGGTATCCTGACATTTTCCTTTAGAATTCTCTGATATAATTCAGAATTCATTGTTCCATCAATGATAACAAACCGTCCTGGCCCAGATGCAGCAAAACAGGCCCAAACCATGATACTACCACCACCACCATGTTTCACAGATGGTATAAGGTTCTTATACTTCCTCGAGACATAACACTTCTCATTTAAACCAAACCTACTTTCACATCATCTGCCCAAAAAACATTTTTCTAATAGCCCTCTGATTTGTCCCTCTGGTTTTTGTCAAGCACAGAAATATAACATTGGATTGGCTTGGCTTGTTGGATCCAATAAATAAATGACCAAGTATAATATTTTGTCTTATTTAAGTGGCTTCTCTTTGCCTACTTTTAGGACTTGTATGAAAATCCAATGATGTTTAACATCATATTTATGCAGAAATGAAAAACAATTCCAAAGGGTTAAAATTTCAAGCAGTACTGTACTTTCAGAGTTTAGCATAATTTAGTGTTCTCTGGAACGCTAGTCACTGGATTTGGCGGAACAAGAGCTTCCCAGCATGAATGCGCAGCATAATAAAACAGGCTAAAATAAAAAAACATAATTCATTTTCTGATTCATTATGACAACTCTATTATTACAGTCTGATTCGCACAATGCATCCTAAGAGGGGCATTTTGTTCTTTTCCACATGTTTTCTAACGATACAGATAGTAGACCTGAGTGTGAACTGCAAACAGCTGGCTTGTTAGCAAGACTGACAAGGCAAATGCGGATTGCTAGCTAGGTGGTTGGTTGGATGTGCTGATGGAGTGTTCTGCTGTAACAGAATGACAGTGAAAACGTTTGATTTCTTACCAGGCCTGGGAGCTCACAGCATTTATCTCGACCGGCCCATGACGTGCTACAGACGATATCAAACATCTGAAGCTGTAACTGTGGACACAGCGACACACATACATGCATATGAGAGAGCAACACAAACGCAGCGTTCTAACAACTGTTTAACAACATCGAAAAGTTCGAGTGGACACAAGCACTCGGTGAAGTAATTAGGTCACGGCAGTGAGTGAGGGCGATGACTAGCAGCAGTAATTATGTTGTCAAGTCGAGCACATTTTTACTGATTATAGGATGAATCATGTTTTTACAAGAGATTACAGAGTTCATTTTCTGGGCTTTATCTCCGAGGTAATTGCAGTAACAAACAGTCTCATCAATTCTCTCTCCATCCGTGCAGAAAACGGATATAACTGCGCACTACAAAGCCTGCTTTTCCACTCAACTAATCTCTCTCTAAATTGTCACATGCACCCGCCTTCGATAGAACACGTGACGTAGAAACTGCATGCAAAGGTTTTCAGATACCGTCAGGGATGAGGACAATCCATCACCGTGCATATTTTAATCTTAACTCAATGGCATCTACTTGGAGTGTTGACCTGTTTAATCTAAACAGGGGGAGGCAGCGTGGTGCAGTGGTTCGCACTGTTGCCTCACAGCTCCAGAGATCCCCACACTGATTCCCAGCCTGGACTGTGCCTCTATGGAGCTTGCATGCTCTCCCTACAGGTAGTCCAGTTTCTTCCTACATTCAAAAGAGATGCGTTAGGTCAGCTGGTGTCTCTAAAGAGCCCCAGTCCGAGTGACTGAGTGTGTGCCCTGCAACGGATTGTGACGCCCTGCTTAGGGTTAGCTCCCGACTTGCACCCTGTGCTACCTGTACGGAATTGGATTAAAGGTGGATGAATACATTTAAATAGGTTATTCTGCCATTTAATGAGCCAGAACCTGTCCTTTGTATTGTACTGGTCTTACCGGTGCCGAGTTGTCTCTCTTCCCCCGTGAGCGCACCATTCGGCCCAAGATCTCCACTCCGTCTGTAGTGATGTTCCCTGAAGCACTGATGGGCTTCTCTCCCACTGTCTTACAGTCAATCACCACCTTTGCTGTGGTCTTGCTGATCGCCACATGAAGCTGTGCAACAAGAGAAGAATGTCATTCTCCAAAGACACATAAGCTGGTACTAACTCGGATTTGTCGAGTATGATGATGTATTTTATTTATGCAGTCAAAATCCATTCCTGCTCTTGTAGCCCAAATCAAGTTCAGGCATAAATTCATGCTGGCAGAAACACAGCAAGTGGCTGTATTTAAGGTATAGTGACAGTGGCTCCATTGTGCATTTTTTTAATTGCATTCAGATATGAGCCGATTACACATTATAAGAGGAAATAAAAATCTGGCTTTTAACTCTGGACATTGCACATAAACAGCCAATCTGCGGATCCATGAGCAGAGTTTAAGAGCAGAAGTCCATCATGTGTGTGAGACTACCTTAACGATTGTGTGCTTCTTAGCTCACATTTGGACTAGAGACTGTTCCAACTCGGTTTGTGTGTTTTAGAGACTTTTTGTGCAAGTTATTAGTGTTTGGTGGATGACTTTCCACTCCTTATTTGTAACAACCTGTAAATGGTAAGGTATATGAGCCCTAATTAAGTAGCACTGCTTTGTTTAGCTGTTTCATCTGGCTGATCTTCCGTGTTGTTCGTAATTCTGTCTAACAATGCATTTCTGTGTTTTAAATCTACTCTAGGCTCATAAATCAAAGCAGCCGTATCGTAGACAGTTGGACCACTTGGCAGACCACCAGTAGGACCACTTTTAGCTGGGTACTGCAGCCTATTTACATGTGCAGTCATTTCAAGCAAACAGTACAGGTTTATTACCAGGTACCTGAGGTAATTGTGATATAAAATCACTAAATATCTCACAGAATCCATAAAGCTAAAGTTTACAGACATTCATAGGCAAACCAGCCACACAACCTAACAGACCCAGCATACAGTCCCACCACCAGTGTTTGCTGCTAAAATAAAAAAAAAAAAAAAAACTACTCGTCTCACTATAGGACCTGGTTCCATTTCAAGTCCCAGTAGTGTATAGATATTTGCATTTGTGGTTAGATGAAAGAGAAGGCTTTCTGCCGACATGCCTTCCAAGTAGTTTGTTGGCATGCCATCTAATTGTATTTTTGGAGACTTGCAAATCTCCAACCATGATCCTTTGAGAGTTTTTCCCTTCTTTAAAGTGGCAACAAAACACGCGCATCTTCTTTTTACCTTCATTACAGCACTGGTTGTTTTGAATGCTTTAATTATTTCCCATGGACGTGGGCATTAGCAGAAAGAGTTGTGAGGCAGACTGAGATGAATAAAGGTGAACGAAAGCAGGCTCATACTCGGCTCATTACAGTACTGTCAGACACTAGTGTCAATTATAATGAACAATGGTGAGGTTTGCCGAGTGAGAACACATTCGGATACCTCCAGTGAGTTATGAAAAAGTCATAAGCCTACAAAGAAATGTAGGAAGATCTCTGTATATGTCACGAATTGAATAACCTTGTTGCTTTTGAACAACCCCCCACAGGTAGATATACCACAGGCTACTCAGATACAGCTCAGCGCTCAGGATTGTGAGCTTGTTGCTTGCACTGGTTGCCAGCTCCTTCGTTTTAAGACTATACTGTGGGGAAGAAAAGCCCGAGACCACTAGTTAAACTGCTTCTATTTTGCATTTTTCACTATAATGTTTTTTCAAAAAGTTAATACATTGCAAAATGTATTAGTATTTGGTATTTTACCCCTTTTTCTAAAATGACAGAATGACAAAACAATTGTTTGTGCAAATCTGATGTTATCCCAGTATTATTCCGCAATATTCCTAAGAACATCATGTGAGGTTCCTGAACGCTTTCTATGTCTTCAAGTACCCCTGTAAATGCTTGGTGGTGTCATTATCCATCCCCACTTCTTCAACTGGAACACAGTCAAACACACAAAACGGAATCCTGTTTTGTACCATTCTGTTTTTGACCAAGAGTACCCTGGTCAAGGTCATGGGGAGTCTTGATCCTACCCCAGAGCTCTTGCACAAGCAAGAACAGCTTCCTGGTTGGGGTCATCGGGGAACCATCGTCATGCCCTGTAAATGCTCCAAACAGCCTTCAGTTTGCAAACCCAAGAAAGGATTAAACCCAGATCCTCAGTTAGTCCTGTTTTCGGCACCTGGCTCTTAGCTCTGAGCCACAGGAGCCCACCTGCTGCTACAGGTTCATATGAAAACACAGGTACACACCATTTAATGACCGCATTACATTCTGTAAAACAGGTGCTGACCAAAATGGTCATTTGACCGGTCATTAACATTTTTTATGCTGCTGTAATATAAATATAATGGGTAAAACAGCATCCATCATCTCAATGAATGAATGAATGAATGAATCAAGGTTGCCAGATCCCACAAAGCGATCAGGTCTGCGGAAACAAACCCAAAAGAAGCAAACAGACTCAAAATACAAGCCTAAGCCAGGCGACCCAGTACAATGTGGGAGTGACACACACATTTTCCACTTACCTTTAGACCTTTAGATGCAGCATCAGGGAGCCCAAATAAGCAACTACACTTTAGAAACAATTCACAAAAACCTGCAACCCGCAGCTACCAATATTTCTAAGCAACTTTAACTATAGAAAACTAAGCCACTTGCAATATGTGGACCTGACAACCATGACATGAAGGATGGACTTCAGCTCCTTCTCGTGGATCCCCAGCGTTATGAGTTAAAAGACAGGTTTTGATTTCCTATTGCAATTAATTACAACTGCTAAGACCACGGTTGTTAAAAGTGAACGTACTTTGTTCGGATGGTCATTAAACGGCACTTACATTTTTCATCATTTCATTTGGGGTAATACCAATTATTTAAGACTGGTATTGCCATCTGAGCTCCATTAATGCCCTTCACATAGCTCTTTCTAACTCATTCATTACATATTTATTTATCTCTTTATTCCTTTACTTTTTAGTTAAGAGCTTTATTACAGCTCCTGGCAATTTCCACCAGTTAACAGCAGTTTTAAACCTTGCACCTCACCACAGAGCCCTAATTAGCAGCCTCGGGACAATTTATTTGATTGAATCCTTAGTAAATTAAATGTTAATGTTTATTAAGACAGAGCACACATTGCAGCTGCATAAAGTCCCGTCTTGCGATGGACCTTATCACATATGCAAACCTAGCCGTGTGTTTTATTCATGCGCATGTGTTTGTATGTGCGTGTCAGACAGAATTAGTCCCAAACCGCTGGCTAGGTGTGATGTATGCAATGTTAAAGCAGCACTGTGGCTGCAGTCATGATGCTACTCAGACACAAACAAGGGTGAGAAGTCGGCATTGCTCCTTTTTCAGCTCAGTCCCTGTAGCTCTCTTGTCTTCTCTGATCAATCCAGGGATAATTCTGTTGCCAGCATGATGCATTGGCCCATTTTACACCACCGCTTCAATCCTAATGTGCTTGCTGGCGCTCAAATCCCTGCCTCTGCCTTGCAACAGTGCAGTGCTCCATTTGTTTGTTTGTGTTCTCATCCCCCTGAGGTGTTCCCACAGAGGCAGACCCTTGAGCATGCTTCAGAGATGCTATGTAGCAGAGATATAGCTATCTTCACAGAAACCGGTGTACTGCACTGTTATTAACAAAAGAACACATTGTACCCACACCTCCTCAAAACACATTAATTCCCCTATGAATAAAACATACCAAATCTAAACGGGGTTTAATGTTCTCTGATACTGGAAGCTAAATGATGCGAAAGCTTGTGTCAGCACTTGCTTTTTTGCAGAGAAACCTACAGTGGGAGAGCAGAACGTGAGGGGTGAGAAACAACAAACTCCAACTCGGCATCGCCAGCAGCCGAGCCAAAATACACACGTGCTTTTCTTTTATCAGAGCGCGCGAAGGCCTGCTTCTGCCTGCCTGCCTGCACTCACAAGATCAGGAATCACCTCCGAGCCTCAGTTCTGTTTGAAATCTGTCTGCAGTGTTACTCGGTACTACTGGAGACGGCTATCACTGTGTGAAAAGGGTTTACGTTGTGCAAATCAGTTTCAGCTGCGGTCGTATAAATTCAACGCCGCAGCGCCACGTCGGCCAAAGTGTGTTTCCCATTAGCAAGTACGAAATGAAGCCATACTGGGCCTTGTGCTTTACTGTCACTGCACAATGCACAGCATGCCCCTGCACGGGTTCAATTCACGGCTGAACTGAGGCTGAATGGTGCGGACAGGCCAAATGAAACATTCACAGGGATTAAATGACCCTATTCTATTTGAGACCTAGCTACCAGCAGGATCAGTCACGGGTCACTGTGTATGTGGTTGAACTCTGTATTTCACCAAGGTATCTGTCCTACAGGGGCTCAGGGCAGATGGATTACAATACAAGTACACCTTGACTGAACATAGAGGAGCATTTTTGGAACGGTGGTAGCATAGTGGTTAAGGTACTGGACTATGGACCAGAAGGTCTAGGCTTCAAGTCCCACCTCTGCCATTGTTGTGTCCGTGAGCAAGACCCTTAACCCACAATTGCTTGGATTGTAGTAAGACTATATCAGTCGTAAGTCTGCTAAATGCCTAGATGTAGCATAAGGGGTTTTAGCGAGGCAGTCACACACAAAAAAACAGGACATTCTTAATTACGGGTCTGAGGTCTTAACAGTCATCAACGCTGCAGATTCAGGTGCAGAGGCAGGCATTAAAAAGCAGAAGTTAATTGCCAAGTCCACTTATTCTAAAATATTGGCAGTCAAAATAAATATTCGCAGTCGTGGGTTGCGCAAGTGTTTTGACCTTGTGTCTTTTTGAGAAGTGTATTTAGTTGTCCTTGTCTGTTGTAAAACATCTAGCTTGTCTTGTTGCACTTTCCATCCACAACCCCATTCCCTCTCCCCTTTCCCATACAAATCAAACCTGTGCCACAGATGGCCAATCAATGATGTGGGTTCCTTAATTAGTTCATTAACAATGCCAGGAACAAAGTGGGCAAAGATGGTAAAAAACACAACAATCAATGAGAGAAAGATAGTGGATTAAAAGACTGGATTTGACCTCAAGCGGGGGATGATTCAAAAGCATTCTGAAATGGTTGCCTATGGTATGTAAAATGTATTCGTGGGATTCTTTCTTTTGCGAGATTTGGCAACACTGGCAAAGTGCGTCATTTATTTGTGTGTTTGATCGTTAGCTTACGTTTGAAATAGACACTGTTCTGAGTGCAAGTTACTTTGTGGATGACTTTTCGCTACTCATTTCTAACAGTCTGTATACGACTTTTGCAGCATGCGTGTCTGTCCTATTGTAGGTAGTACTCTTTTGTTGATTCTCTCTAACCTATAACTATATAAACTGATTCCCATTCACTCAAAGAGTGTCCGTTTCATCTGGCTGATCTTCTGTTTTGTTGGTAATCCTGTTTATCAATGTTTTTTTGGCTCCTGCCAAACAAAAGCATCAGGTCCATCATGCTATCCTCTTAGGCAGTACAGCCTTCCCCTGGACAGGGTCGTAACAGCATTTATTGTGAATGTACACAAATTACAAGGGATAATCTAGCATGGTTTATAACGGTCTCCTTGTGAAAATACCCACTATAGTTACATTACAGTGGCATAAAAACCATTTAGTCAACACCCATTTCGTTCTACAGCCTGTTTCACAGAGCGCAATGCAGTCGTTAAACGGTGCATGGCTGCATGTAAATGCAACACATCTTAAATGAATCCTTTATCTGGTGTTGTGTGTGAAATTCTTAAATTGGCAGCAGTTTACGTTCTTGCAACATTTTACATTACATTTACATTTACAGCATTTAGCAGACGCCCTTATCCAGAGCGACTTACAATTGTTACAGTCTTACAATCCAAGCAATTGTGGGTTAAGGGTCTTGCTCAAGGACCCAACAGTGGCAGCTTTGGCTGAGGTGGGATTTGAACCCTGGACCTTCTGGTCCATAGTCCTGCACCTTAACCACTAGGCTACCACAGTCCCATGCAAGGCAATATGATTGACTGATTGATGGGAGTTTAATTCCATGACATGCCTTAGGTTATTTTCCATGACAGGAACTGTTAGATTTAGCAGATTCTGACTTCTGTTTGGATCTTGGGTTCTCAATTATCTAAATGTGGGGTCCTAGTCTCATGCCTTCCAATCTTATTGATGACTTCCATGAGGTTACTGGGTCAAGTTATTTGCAAGCAGCAGGAAAAACATTTGTCTCTGGTATTCCTGTTAAAATTTCAAAAATCAGCATATGTTGTGTTTTGGATGCTGTTATGCTGGTCAACAAGCTATACTAACAAGACCATCTGAGTTAACCAGGGAAACTAGCACCAGATCAACACTAATCAGCATAAACCAACATGGATCCTCATGGAACGTGCATGTATTACCAGCAGACCAGCAACCAAAAACACAACATACGCCGGTGCATGCTGTGTTTTTTAGCAGGGACTGTTATGCTGTTGGTCACGTTGTACTAGCAGGTGTTATCCAACTTGGCCATAGCATGAGAAGAAAACTCAGACAAAAAGATGGCTAGATTTGATACACTGCATTTCTTCAGCTGATGTTCATTCAAACCCTGTCTGAATATGATAAGCTGCCTTGCTTGCCTTTCTTTTCTTTTACAGTGATGGCCCAATGTCTGAAACCACAATGAGGGGAGAAGGACAACCGCTGTCTAAGCGTAAACCAGTGGTGGTTCCATATGTGGTGGGAATAGCGGAACAATTGACATGTTTTCGAAACACAACATTTCAGTTGCTTTCAAACCTCAAAACACCCTAAGCCACAAACTGGTCCACCCTGAGGATCGGGTCCCCCAGCACAAACAAAGCAACATAGTGTAAGCTGTTAAGTGCCGGGAGGATTGCTGGCGAAATAGATTTCACAGCATAGAAGAGCTACCCCATCAGGCCAGGACCCCATGGTTTACACCAACTTACAGGCCAGTGGCCACTCTTTTCAAGGATGAAGAGATGCACATCCTTGACAGGGAGGAAGGCTGGTTTGAACGAGCAGTCAAAGGGACCAACTGGGAGAAGAGGAATCGATGTCTATGGTCTCTATGGTCTATGATCTCTATGGTCATTAATGACCATGACAATTTGCATATTAAACTCATCACCACTTTCATGGTTATACAACAATGCTGGTGTCAGCCATTATGCAAACGTGCTATATATAAAATTTGATGTTACAACTAGCTGAGACTGAAGAAGTGACTTCAATGAGTGATGAAACTTTTCGATAAGTTCCTCCTTTTTCGTTAATGACAATGTGCACTCAAGGTCGCATGGTCTCTACAAGTTTGTTAAAAATCTTTTGGTCCATGTTATCCCAGTCTGATTTCAAAATATTCCAAAGAGCACCTTGTGATGTTACTGAATGTTCAGCTTTCTCTGTCTTCAAGTGCCCCATAAATGTTCAATGGGGTTTAGGTCAGTTGACTGTGGAGGAAAGTCCATGACAGTCAGCACTCTTCTGGTCTTCAAGTAGCTGTTAAAGTGTTGAGGTCACAATCCTGCTGTTGTTTAAATCCAAACAAGCATTTTGACTAGTGCTTTCAGACTTTTGAGTCGCATATTGAGTGTTTACTGCTGAAGCAGCAAAGCAAAGAGCAAAGTCCAAAACAAAAAAAGCAAAATACCTTCTTTGTTTTCGTTGTTTAAGGGTGTATCATCATGCAAAAATGGGATGATGTGCATCGCTGAGTTGAATTACGCATTCTTGTTTATTATGCCATCTAATACAACTGCATTTTTGTACACCAGAGGGTGCAATCATATGTCACGCTCAAAGATGCATAACCCATTCTCAGTGAAACTCCTAATTACTTTTCATTGCTGAGAAATAAAAAATCAGTTTTGTTTACAATAGATACAATAGAGCTACAATAGAGCATTTTGTTTACAATTTTAAATCTCTGCTTCTAGTGCTTATAGTATTTCTTTTAATTGCAGGGGAATCATTTTTTTCGGTTTAAAAACTACAAGAAAACATGCATTGTTTTGCATTGTTTACACTTCAGAAATAAAAAAAGAATGTCCTTTAACATAAAGTAGAATTGTGACCTCAGTATTGTGAATAGAATCGAATTGTGAGCGGAGTGTATCGTTATACTTCTATATCCAGAGTTATGGACTGCTCTACATGAATACATGCCAGAGACTAAAGAGAGTAATATTAATGGAACATGGTGTGAAGTCACAGTTAAGCTACGATGCTAAATTCTCAGTGTCAGGCAAGCTTTAAAAATCACAGAACATTTTATGCTCACAATTCCAATCTCAGCACTGATGACAGCAATGTGATCAAAGTTGACTATCAAATAAAACCTTATAACTGACCTTATGAAAGCTGCCATAAAAGATCTTTTGGATGTCAGGTCCTTCGAAAGTCACCGTTTGGAAATCCGCTTTGTAGTCGTAGTTAAAGAAAGTCAGTGTTTTTCCACCATCTAAAATGAAAAAGATTCAATCAGTTGATTCAATCCGTTCTCCTGTGGCAATATAGGCCAGTGGCGAATTCTGTGACGACTACCATGGTTGTGCTTAGGGAAACACACGAGCAATCAAACATAGACAAAAAGTTGTCAAGCCTAGACTTACTGTCTAGTATGATGCCCACCAGGGGTTCATTTTCCTTATTGAGGATTTCCCACAAAGCAAACGGCTCCTCGGGGGTTTCAGGCAGGATGCGGAACAGCACGGAGACGGTGTAATCAGATGGGAGTCCTTCAGGGTGCAGATATCTAACAACAACACGGATGTCAATTAAAAAGTGCTTTATCTTCTTTGATGCAGTGTGCACTTTCTGCTCAAACACAGCCGCTGTTTCCCATCGGCTCGGATCCTGGTCCCAAACAGCTGTGATCTGCTGTGAGCCAGTCATTAGCTGAGCTGATAATCACAGTGTAGGACCTTATAATATATGCCTTGCTGGGATGACTGGGAATGCTGTTTCAAGTGGCTCTGTGTTGAATGAGCTTTAGAAAATACACTCAGCCGTTAAAAGGCACTGAAGCTTACCATTGTAATAACAGCACTCCCCCTGAGCCGAGAAAAGCATGGTCTAATCTAAATATTATTATTCAGCATGCAAAGAAGGATCCATTTGAGCTAGCAGCATCAGACTTATGACCGGAGAGTTCTGTGTGTTTCAGAAGCATATTATTTTATGGTTATCCTGGCAGATTTCAAACCATAGTGTGCAGTGTTGAACATCTTCACTGCAAATCAAAGCCTGTTAAAACAACACAGGTTTGTACTACAGCTGTGCTACTCATTCATAAAACCAGCTAATCAGCCAATCATCAAGTCAAGACAGATCTATTTATATAGAGCTTTTTACAATGGAGCATTGTCTCAAAGCAGCTTTACAAGTTTAGATTATCTCCTAATATCTACGTCCAATCCCAAATTGAGCAAGCCTAGGGCAACAGAGGCAAGGAAAAACTCCGTAAGTGTTATGAGGAAGAAACCTTGGGAGGACCAAGACTCAAAAAGGGACCCAACCTCCTTGGGCGGCGTAGATGATAAATCTAAGAGCAAAACTAAAGTCATGGAGTCATAGTTCGAATAAAATGTGAAGTATGCACATCGGCATTAAGTGGCCCGGGTATGATGGGGCTGGAGCTGATGATGGAAGCAGCTTGAGTGGAGCTGCAGCGGATGAACATCATGTGTGGGAGAATCGTGTGGCAACAGCACAAAGCATGAAATCATGGAGATACAGACGTAACATTCACGTCAACCATCTGAATGGGGGAAAATATGATTGAGTTATTGTTTGAGTACAGTGGTACCTCGGCTCTCAACCATCATGCACTGTGTTTATCATTTACATTTACAGCATTTAGCAGACACCCTTATCCAGAGCGACTTACAATTGTTACAACCTTAGATTCCAAGCAATTGTGGGTTAAGGGTCTTGCTCAAGGACCCAACAGTGGCAACTTGGCAGAGGTGGGATTTGAACCCTGGACCTTCTGGTCCATAGTCCAGTACCTTACCCTCTAGGCTACCACAGTCCACAATCATATTTTTATTTATCTACAGTACTGCATTCTTTGTGCAAATAAGTCTCCACTAACCTAAAAAGATTAGTACTGACAGCCAACCGAAATGGAAATCCTGTCCTGAATCCTCCAGAACACAGGCTGCAGTTAGCATTCGCAGCTATGCTAGCGCCCGGAGTTCATCAATACAGTAAGTGTTTTTCACTTTCAATCCATTACTCACTAAATTACATGAGAGTTTTCAACACTTTATTATAAAATAAGCTCTGTGTTAATGATTTTGGCCAACTGTAGGTTCATGTGTTTTAAACATTAACTTACCGTATTTTTCGGACCATAAGGCGCACTTAAAATCCTTTAACTTTCTCAAGATCGACAGTGCACCTAAAAATGCGGTGCGTCTAATGTATGAATTAATTCTGGTTGTGCTTTCTGACCTAGAACTGATTGTAGATGGTACACGACGCTCATAAATCTGTCAAAATGTTTTAGCACGGCCTTGGTAAGTTACGAAGCTTATGGAAACCATAGTCATTAGCATAGCGGAGTAATATGGTATGTGCTTCAGCATTAGGGTACGTGCATTCATTCATTCATTTTCGAAGCGGATTTCAAACACAACGCTATCGGTCACGCAGTACAACATGGACATAGAGCAGCTGCGAAAGAATTCAACATTAACGAATCAATGGTTACGGAAGTGGAGGAAGCAAGAAGACTCCCTGCGCCAGGTAAAGTCAAGTCAAGTCAGATTTATTTATATAGCGCTTTTTACAATGGAGCATTGTCTCAAAGCAACTTTACAAGTTTAGATTAATCTCCTAATACTACGTCCAATCCCAAATTGAGCAAGCCTAGGGCGACAGTGGTAAGGAAAAACTCCCTAAGTGTTATGAGGAAGAAACCTTAGGAGGACCAAGACTCAAAATGGGACCCAACCTCCTTGGGCGGTGTAGATGATAAATCTAAGAATGAAATAAAGTCATGGAGTCATACTTCAAAATAAAATGAGAAATATGCACATCGGCATTAAGTAGTCCGATACACAGTCACTCTAGGATCCTGAGTCCAAGCAGGGAAGTTGTTGGCGGCACTTCGACCCCCAGATAACTGGAGCAGGGTGAGGGTTACTGCCCTCCAGTGTGGCCTGGGTATGATGGGGCTGGAGCTGATGACGGAAGCAGCTTGAGTGAACCTGAAGCGGATCAACATCATGTGTGGGGCAGGAACTGGTAGCAGAACACAGCTTGGAGAGAAAACAGAAAATGTAATTAGTTATTGATTAAGAGCACAGTGTCTATTAACAATCACTGATGCCATGTCAATCACTGATGCCAAGTGTAGCATGAGACCCGGCAGCATTAGCTATAGCAGCATAGCTAGAAAGAGGAGAACTGGTATGTAACACAGCCAAGAGGGATCACATGAGACATCGGCAACCCCACGGGAGGCAGAAGACAGCAACCCAATGTCTCTGATGACCATAAGACTCTTTGACTATGAACCCCCAGCTCTGCCCTTAGTCTAAGGCAAGGATGCACGAGTCACGATCACGAGGACCGAAGCCCAGTTCAGCCAGACCCGACACTCCTGGCTAACGGACAAGGCAGGCCGGCAGGCCAAACATGACTCCAGACGCCGGCCCCAGTGACCCGAGTCATCCCAGGCTAAGTCTAACCAAAAGCCTGTGTAAATAAGTATGTCTTTAGCCTAGACTTAAACATTTGGAGAGTGTCTGAGTCTCGAATGAAAGTGGGTAGTTTATTCCATAGTTGGGGGGCCATGTATGAGAAAGTCATTCCCCCTGCTATGATTTTTTTTATTCTAGGAACTAAAAGACCCTGCACCCTGCGAACGAAGTAGACGAGCTGGATTGTAAAACTCTAAGAGTTCACTCAGATAATGTGGGGCCAGGCCATGTAGAGCTTTATAAGTTATAAGAAGCATTTTGTAATCAATGCGGAATTTAACTGGTAACCAGTGTAGTGATGGTAGAACAGGAGTGATATGATCAAATTTTGTAGTTTGTGTTGGCACTCGGGCAGCTGCATTCTGAACTAACTGAAGTTTATTTATAGATTTACTAGAGCATCCAGTAAGTAAGGCGTTACAGTAATCCAACCTTGAAGTTATAAACGCATGAACAAGTTTCTCTGCATCATTAAAAGAGAGGATATTTCTAAGTTTTGCGATATTACGTAACTGGAAGAAAGCAATTTGAGTGATGCTGCTAATATGCGCATCAAAGGAGAGATCTGAATCAAATGTGACCCCTAAGTTTTTTACATATGGACTGGACAATACTGGAGAGCCAATCTAGATTTAGGACAGATGTAGCCAACCTGTCTCTCACAGCCTTGGGTCCCACTAATAGAACCTCAGTTTTATCTGAGTTAATTAAGAGAAAAATAAATAACATCCAATCTTTTATTTCCTTTACAGAGGCCTCAATTTTGTTGATTGTAAGGCTGTCATTAGGTTTGGCTGATATGTACAGCTGTGTATCATCTGCATAGCAGTGGAAACTAATGCCATGTTTACGAATAACTGAGTCTAGTGGCAGCATGTACAGAGAGAATAAAAGCGGGCCAAGCACTGACCCCTGAGGCACGCCATACTTCACTTTTGAGAGCTTAAAGCGTAGATTATTTATATGAACAAACTGGTACCGGTCGGTTAAGTAGGTTAAACCAAGAAAGTGCTAATCCCTTAACACCAAAAGTATTTTCTAGTCTGTTTAGTAAAACATCATGATCTATAGTGTCAAATGCTGCACTTAAATCTAACAGAACAAGAAAAGAAACACATCCCTTATCTGAGGACATTAACAAGTCATTTAGTACCCTAATTAGTGCTGTTTCAGTACTATGATGGGGCCTGAAGCCAGACTGAAATGTTTCATAAATATCATTCCTTTGGAGGTGACTACAGAGCTGCTGATAGACGGCTTTTTCTAAGATTTTAGACAGAAACGGTAGATTTGAAATTGGTCTATAATTAGATATCACACAAGGGTCAAGACTGGCTTTTTTAATCAGTGGCTTGATAACAGCAGAGTTAAAGGATTTGGGGACATAACCAAAGGTAAGGGATGAATTTACAATAACTAACAGTGGCTCTATAATACTAGGTATTACTTGTTTGAGTAAACGTGTAGGAATTGGATCTAATAAACATGTTGATGACTTAGACGAGCTGATCAGTGCGGATAGTTCAGTATTAGTAATTGGGGTAAAAGATTCTAGTCTTGATTTACAGATCATTAAACAGATGTCTTCACTAGTGCTGCATCTGGAAGGTTTCTGAATAGTTTGGTGATGTGATGAGCATTGAGTTTGATGCCTAATGTTTTCTATCTTATCATTAAAGAAAGTCATGAAATTATTACTGTTAAAATTACACAGAACGGGAAAATCACTTTTTGTAGGGTTTTTTGTTAATTTGACTGTATTAAAGAGAAATCTTGGATTATTCTTAGTTTTCTCAATGATTGAGGAGAAGTATGCAGCTTTAGCTTTAGTAAGGGCATGCTGATACTCTGCCATGCTGTCCCCCCAAGCAATCTTAAACACCTCCAATTTACTATGTCTCCACTTGCACTCTAGATGCCATATTCTTTGCTTTAAGGTATGTGTGTGGTCATAATACCATGGTGCTAGTCTTTTTCCCCTAATGCGTTTGACTCTAGCAGGACCAATCATATCCAGGGTTGAGCGAAACACACATACTAATTGGTCATTTACACACTCAAGATGATTGATCTCCGTAGGTGTATTAAATTTCAAGTCTGGTAGGTTTTTAATAAACGCAGCTGGAGTAGCAGATGTAATAGTGCGCTTGGTGTGATAACGAGGCAGAAGGATTTTATTTATTAGAGATAGCTCAAATACTAAAAGATAGTGATCTGAAATCAAATAACTTTGCGGGACAACATCAAGGTTATCTATATTGATACCAAATGTTAATATTAGATCTAAAGTATGATTACAGCGGTGGGTTGGTCGCATCACATTCTGAGTGATACCCATGGATTCTAAGATGGACTCGAAAGCAATTTTAAGTGGATCCTGCTCATTGTCTTAGTAAATATTAAAATCACCTACAATTAAAGCCTTATCTGTTGAAAGTACTAAGAAGGAAGGAAAGATAGCAAATTCTTGAAGAAATTCTGAATAGGGACCAGCGGGTGGGACCTGAGGGCGGTAAACAGTGAAAAGCTGAAAAGAGTGTGGTTTTGACTTCCATAACGATGGATCAGTCACGTTAAGAATCAGTATTTCAAACGAATTAGCTTGTAATGGGATTTTAGCTGTGAACACCTAAGTCTTTGGTCAAAATGTTGCCTAATGCCTCCCCTCCCCCCCGCGACCATTAGGACGATGGCACACTAGCATGACTGTATCCGGAGTGAGCGCTTCATTTAAGGCTAAATATTCATCAGGTCTAATCCAAGTTTCAGTGAGACAGAGAGCGTGTAAGCGTTTATCAGTGATCATTTCATTTACAATCACTGCTTTGTTTGTAAGTGATCTAATGTTAAGTAGTCCTAGCTTTAGTCTAATGTTGTTATTTCTTTTGCAGCTATCTGTGTTTATACTAATGAGGTTATTAAAACAGACTTTTTGAGAGCGTAGACCAAACTGAGCTTCCGAGGGAACTTAAGAGTTTTGTTTCATTTAATGCGCCTTATAACCCGGTGCGCTTTATGTATGAAAATAGATCCATTAGCAGCCGATCGCTGATATTGCGTCTTATAATCTGGTGCGCTTTATGGTCCGAAAAATACGGTACTTATCATTGCGTATTATAGGCTCTGTTATAATACAGTATAGACCGCTCTACCAAACACTCCAGTTCATGTTACATTTATCTTACATTCAATGATTAACATATTCCCATCGTAAATCAGGTACACCTGTACACTACAACTCCATTATTGCATGGATTTTCCGGAACGGATTAATTCAATTTACATCATGTGCTATGGGAAAATTTTGCTCGGGAAATTTTTGGTAGTGGTCTCAGCGAGAAATAGTGCACAACAAATATCTAGTGAGGAGCTTTGCTGAAAAACCATGTTGAGAAGAGGCAGCAGTGGAGAACTGCCCGACATGTTAAAGCTGACAGAACGGCTACAGATAACCACTCTGTACAACTGAGGTGAGCAGGAATGTACAACACATCAAACCTTGGGCAGATTTCGAGTTTCACAAAAACATAGCCTGGACTGATGAATCTCAGTTTTTGCTCAGGAACACAGATGGTAGAGTCTGGAATCCAAATTTGGGCCCCAATAACATGCATTTGTGGACACATTCTGCCTTGTGTCAACAATCCAGGCTGGTGGAGATGGTACAATCACGTGGAGAATGTTCCCTTAGAACATTTGGACCTGTTGATACCATGCAAACGTCACTTGAATGCCATAGCCTTTCTGTGCATCCCATCATGGCAGTGTCAGCATGGAGCAGAATCTCAAAGAAATGCTTCCAACATCTTTTGGAATCCATGACACAAAGAACTGAGGGTGTTTTGAGAGTAAAGCAAGGCCCTACCCAGTATTAGCACGGTGTTCCTAATAATGTGTTCCGTGAGTGTAGACGATGAGCCAAGTTTGACGTCTACTTTGTTTGTTTTGGCTAGGTTTCTAACACAGTACAAGTGAAGGCATAAGTAATATTAAGAAGGAAATGGACTTATCATAAATGCCTCCAAAATAGACTTGCTTTGCTTTTCCTCATATCTAAAAAAAGGCCCCGGGTGATAGCAAATGGAAGAAAGTGCTTTCAGTCATGCAACAAACTACTGTTCATTCTTATAGATAATAATGTATTATACAGTGACAGAAAGTATATAAGCAAGACTGGGTGAGATAACAGCTCTGTGTGGCTTAAAAAAGCCAGACTTGTAACTCTAAAGCGAAGAAGATTTTTTTAGCTTGTCAACCCCTTTTGATCTGACAGTTTCCTATATGTGCACACAAACACGTTCTCTGTATCGCTTTGGTATTTCTCCTCTCTCTCTCTCTGTACCTCTCACACACACACACACACACAGAACCAGTCCTATTAATAAGGGCCTGAACTGACTTGGTTTGTGTTTAATGTCATGGTATTTGTTTGAAATTCTAAAACAACTCTAATACAGATAAGAGCCATTTAAGGACCATCTGATCAACATCCATTCACTTAAACATACAAGGTCTTAAAAATGATCAGTTCTAAAAGGAAATAATCTGTCTTTTTACTCCAAATATTACGACTGTAAACAGCTGGTCACCTCAACAGCCAATCCACGCCGTGGATCCACGAGCAGAGGCAGGAGTCCATATTTGTGTTTCAGTGTTAGCTCACATTTGGATTAGAAACTGTTCTAAATTGGTTGATGAAGTTAGAGACTTTTTTTTGCAAGTTATTTGTGTGGGTGACTTTCCGCTGCTTATTTGTAACGAGCTGTAAATGGCATTCGTGTATGTGCCTGTCCTATTGTAAGCAGTACTCCTTTGTTTGTTCCCCCACTACCTGTATATTCTCTCAAAGTATAACTATAGAAACTGGTTCACATTCACTTGTTGAGTCTCTGTTTCATCTGGCTGATTTTCCATCTTGTTCATAATATTGTTTATCAATGTACTTTTGGCTTCCATCAAACAAAAGTATCAGGTCCACCATCCTGGTAAGGGTTGCAGGAGTCCTCCAGCACCTCTCCCTGTAGTAACTAGGGGAACCGGCACCAGTCCAATGCAGGGACAGAAGTGGTCACTTTGGTCACTGAAACACCAGGGAATGTTTCTACACCAGTCCCTTCCTCCCTCAGACACCGTCCACTGTGCCCGTTTGTGAAGCTTGTCCCGATCAGAACGGAATGCCCCAACTGAGACCCGAACCACCATAGTGGTTTGCCCCTAATAAGAATTTACAATTTCATTTAAAATAAAATAGGGGGTTATAATAAAAAGCAAAGTCTCTCTTATATTTTATGTCAGTAGACCACTTGAAGTTCCAATCATCCCACAAACAGTTTAACAAGAGAACCAGTCATTTTGTGTGGGTTGCCTAATTCAGAAAGCGAAATGTTGGTCTCATCACAGGGAATCTCATTCGAAACATCAATCCTCCCCAGTCCAAGTAACTCCATCCACAGCCTGAGCATTATGTCAAGGCTAAGAGCTACAGTGGTGTGAAAAAGTGTTTGGCCCCTTCCTGATTTCCTACTTTTTGCCACGTTTGTCACACTTAAGTGTTTCGGAACATCAAACCAATTTAAATATTAGTCAAAGACAACACAAGTTGTCAACTTACAATTGGTAATCTTACAATCCAAGCAATCCAAGCAATATAGGTTAAGGATCTTGCTCTAGGACCCAACAGTGGCAGATTGGCAGAGGAGGGATTTGAACCCTGGACCTTCTGGTCCAGAGTCCAGTAACTTAACCACTAGGCTACCACAGTCCCTATTCATAGCAGGAGCACGGTTGACATCGATAGCAGTCAGACGCATTCACACCAGGCCAATTTAGAGTAACCAATTAACCTGATGCATGTCTTTGGAATGTGGGAAGAAACCTGAGCACCCAGAGTAAACCCACACGGAGACAGGGAGAACATGCAAACAACACTCAGGCAGAGTCAGAGGTCGGGATTAAACCAGGGACCTCTGGAGCTGTGAGGCAACTGTGCTAAGCACTTGCGCCACCGTTCCGCACACGCTAATGCTGTTAGTTTGTTAGTTGAATATCTGTAGTTGGTCAATCTGAGAGTCTAAGATGTTTCCAGAGTGTTTCTGGCTGCTGATATTTTTGCAACCAGTATATAACTTGCCATGAATTACTCAAGCAGGTAAGGTGAACAGTGGGTCATTATCGTTCCTATTTAAAGGAACAGGCATTCAAAAGCGACTGAGGTGCGGGATCCTTGTGATATTTTGACCAAATCATGGCACAGATATTCCACTGAGCTCAATGATTCAAACGTCATGAAAATGACTTGATGCATGCTCAATGACCCAGTTAAGAAAATCCAAGAAGTTGAATCTGTTCATCTGGACATAGATTTTTGTGGGAGAAACGTTTCGTCACTCATCTAAGTGACTTCTTCAGTCTCAGCAGTTGGAGAACTTCCCCAATCTTATATACAGCACATTTGCATAACGACTGGTACCAGCACCATAGCATAACAATGGGATCGGTGATCAGTTTAATATGCAGATTGACATAGCCATTAACGACAATGGCCACGTGTGCCACTCACACAGGATTGGGGAAGGGCTGCGATGGCTCCATTGTAAGATGGTGAGAGGTGTACTCTGAGGCCCCCTCCTCGGTTGAAGTTCTCCAACTGCTGAGACTGAAGAAGTCACTTAGATGAGTGACGAAACGTTTCTCCCACAGAAATCTATGTCCAGATGAACAGATTCAACTTCTTGGGTCATGAAAATGAGTACCAAAATCCCAGTGTGCCAGTTTATGATGGCAGCCATTGAAAACTGCTTGGAGACTTTGCAAAAACTAAACTTTGAATGCTTCAGTTTCTGCAAACATGAACACTGTTTGCAGGGAACAGCAAACAGTCTCTCATTACGACATTTATAAATAATGCTATTGGTGTGAAACATAAACAGCAGCACAAACATACCTGGTGGGCTGTGAGACGAGAGCATCCTTGTGCAGCCTGTAGCAGGGGAAGCTGTTGAATGTCCCTGGCTCCATGGACACCCCCTGCACACTGCTGTACTGCTTCTCCACCAGTCCAAACATCTCCATCATCCGAAAGCCTGTGGCATCCATCAGAGCAGTAACCAAATTGAAAATCAGCCTATGGAGGACTGTATTCAGCATTTTACTCTAGTCAGTATTTTGCACCCTGCTTTATGGGAGATAATCTTATAAAACATCAGCTCAAGCTGTGCTAGACACTGTGAGGTTCTTAATATACTGCTGCATCAGAGAGCAGGAGTTTAAATCCATGACCACAATTCCTTGTACTCTCATAAATGCATCATCAGTTCTCGTGCAGATTTACAGTGCCTTGCATAAGTATTTCTCCGCCCCTTGAAGTTTTACACATTTTGTGTTGAATGTGAATGTTGAAGGTAAATCTCTGCCCAAGTCTCAGGTCTACTGCATCCTGACACAGATTTCCTTCAAGGACTGTCCTGTATTTAGCTCCAGCCATCTTGTCATCATCTCTGACCAGTTGTCTCCTCCCACAACTGTCTCCCAACTCCTCCCAACAAATGAAATACATCTGGTCTCATTGGTCTCTACATTTGGGCTCTTCAGAACAGTGTACGTTTTCCTAGAAGGTTGCCGAGTTTCTAACATGCCTTTTGTCAAACTCCAAATGTAACTTCAAATGGCTTTGTTTTCTGTAAGAAAGACACTCTTCCATAAAGTCCAGCTTTGTTTAGGTTCTGGGAAATTGTTGTGCTGTACAAAACATCTCCCATCACTCCTGCAGATCTCGCCAGCTAGAATAACCTTTGGCTAATTCTCTGATTACTGCCCTTCTTAATAATTCAATAACTTTAGATGGGCAGATTCTTCTAAGCAGAGTCAGGGTTATGCCATATTTTCTTGCACCTCTTGCACTTTATCTTTTGATAACCAACTTCTACCGTATGTTAATAATTACAATACAATAAAGTACAGTGGTAGCTCTGTTCTTGACCACCTTGGAACTCAGCGAATTCAATTCTCGACACATTTTGACCTAAAAAATGTGTGTCTCGGTCCTCGTCATTTGCTTGGTACTCGTCACACCTGCTTAAACTTCTATGAGTAGAGCCACATGACTCCTTTCAGCCAAAACTCGATTCACAATTCAGTACACAGTGATTCAGATTCACAATGCCCTATTTTTGTGCCATTTTGCCATTTTTGTGTTTTTCTTTAGTTTCACATCTACAGTACTATATTTTCAGTGCCAACTAGTGCTCCATGGGTCCTAAAAGCAATTGTATTGACTGCCACACAAAAGAAAACAGGAACCTAATGCTCCAGAACAAAGGCTGCAGTTAGCTTAGCAGCTATGCTAGTGCCCAGAGTTCATCAACAGAGTAAGTGTTGCTTTCACTTTACACCTTCAATCCATTACTCACTAAATTACATGAGATTTTTCAACATTTTATTATACAATGAGCCTTGTGTTAATGATTTTGGCCAAATGACGGATAATGTACAGTGGGGAAAAAAGTATTTAGTCAGACACTGATAGTGCAAGTTCTCCTACTTGAGAAACAAAATGAAAAAAGAAAGAAATCACATTGTAGGATTTTTAAATAATTTAATGGTAAATCATGGTGGAAAATAAGTATTTGGTCACCCACAAAAAAGCAAGATTTCTGGCTCTTCTTCAAATTAAGAAGCTCTTCTGTCCTCCACATTTTACCTGTATTAATGGCAACTGTTTGCCCTCATTATCTGTATAAGACACCTGTCCACAGCCTCAAACAGTCAGACTCCAAATTCAACCATGGCCAAGACCAAAGAGCTGCCAACAAAGGCTACGATGAGTAACACACTACGCCGAGAGGGACTCAGATCCTGCAGTGCCAAGCGTGTCCCCCTGCTTAAGCCAGTACATGTCCAGGCCTGTCTGAAGTTTGCCAGAGAGCATATGGATGACCCAGAAGAGGATTTGGAGAATATCATGTGGTATATCAGAACCTTTTGGTAAAAACTCAACTCGTCATGTCTGGAGGAAGAAGAATGCTGAGTTGCATCCCAAGAACACCATACCTACTGTGAAACATGGGGTGGAAATATCATGCTTTGGGGCTGTTTTTCTGCAAAGGGGACAGGACGACTGATCTGTGTTAAGGGAAGAATGAACGGGGCCATATATTGTGAGATTTTAAGCCAAAACCTCCTTCCATCAGTGAGAGCATTGATGATGGAACGTGGCTGGGTCTTTCAGCATGACAATGATCCCAAACACACCGCTGGGGCAACAAAGGAGTGGCTCCGTAAAAAAGCATTTCAAGGTCCTGGAGTGGCGTTTGACCTCTGTCATTGCCAACAAAGATTATGTTACAGTTAAGTATTGAGTTGAACTTTGTTATTGACCAAATACTTATTTTCCACCATACTTTACAATTAAATTCTTTGAAAACCCTACAATGTGATTTCCTGGATTTTTTTAGTTGAAGTGTACCTATGATGAAAATTACAGACCTCTCTCATCTTTCCAAGTAAGAGAACTTGCACAATCAGTGGCTGACTAAATACTTTTGTGCTCCACTGTAAGTGTTTTAAACATTCATAGGCTCTGCTATGTATGTATGCATGTATGTATCTATGTAATATAGACGGCTCTACCAAACAAACTCCTCAGTTTATGATACATTTAACTTATGATGGATTTGCTGGAACATATCCCCATTGTAAATCAGAGAGCACCTGTACAATACAAATCCATTAATGCATATAATGCCTTATACAGTGTGGAGTTTCTGGGGGTCAGGAACGAATGAATTCAATTTACATTATTCCATATCGAAAAATATGCTCTGTACTCGTCATTTTCGACAAACCTTCTGGAACAAATTAACGACGATAACTAAGGTACCCCTGTATATTGAGTTTACTCACCCTTCAACATTACAAAGTATTTTGTGTAGATTCATGGCATATCGTCATAAATAACATTGCTGCCATTGTTTGGTCGCAGGCATGAGCTAAAGGCGAGTGCCATAGATAATCACAGCTGTAATGTTATTTGCAATAACACAGACCTCGAGTGTTGTATTACTTTTCTATTACTAACAACTGAAATAAAGAAAAAGAATAAATCAAAGACACCCTGAATTAAAAACTAATATACTTTAACACTGACAATACCTTCCGCCAAAAAGTAGGTCCGCAACAAATGCGAGTCTACAAAAAAAAGCCATGCTGTAATCACACACTCTTCTCAACCAATCAGACTAGTGTCAGAACTAACTTAAAACTGCAATTTATTTTTTGTTCATTTCGATTTAAAGTTGTACCAATACAAACTTTGGAAAAGTTAAAGGGGGTGAACACTAATGCAAAGCACTGTGCATGAATACTGGATGTGATTCTACTCATGCATAGTGTGAGTAAGTGTTCAGAGATCCATGACCACATTAACAAAAGCCAAAGCCTTGTAATAAATTCAGATTGGTTGACTACTAAAGGGAACACTGACGCATCGGCTTCTCAGAGTTCTGAATAGAAGCAAAGCAAATCTGGGCATAGATGGGGTCATTTTTTTTCTTGAGAGCAGAAGAAATCTGCATGTGAGCGCAGAAACACTGCTCATTTAGCATAAAATTTAGCATGTGAAAGGGCAAAAATACCGACATTAGTCTCAGTCAAGAGTGGAGCTGTTCAATATTGAAGTTGGTGTGAGTTGTGAGGGCACAGTACATTTTCTCAAAGGCTCTTACTCACCTGCCAGGGCATTTCCACTCATTAGCACAGAGGGACAGGCTGGAGACAAAAAGTTCAAATTGTATTACATCACTAGCCATCAATAAAAAGAATGAACCACTTTTGTGTGAATGGTTTATAATAGCGTGGTTCTAATTCTAGCACAGTTATAATGTTAATATTGCAACCTTATCATTCAGCCTACTTGGCCACAGACAATAGACCACAGAAGGCTGTATGAAACCTTCCAAAACAAGACTTACTAGCTGTCGCTGCCTCACACACAAATGTTATGAGCTGCTCCTCGATTTTCTTGACAGCATCCAGGTCGTCTACGAAGAAGACGTGCTTCTCGCTGGGCTTGCTGGCAATGTTCACCAGCTCCCCATAATCTGCATCAGCAAAGCCAATGGCAAAGATGATGTAACCTGTAGGAAATCAAGCAGCAGATCAGCATCCGTAGCATACAGGCCTGACCCAATTTCATCACAAATTAACTTTTTATCCTTATCTCTTACTTGTGCTACAACATACAGCTGCAATCAAAATGACTCAACCCGCATTGTAAACTAGGTTTTATAAGAACTATTTACTAACTTTCAGCTTCTTGTAATAAACAATGAAATAAGAACAATTTAAATGGCTCAACACAACTAATACAACACAAAATGCCACTTTTAATGACTACTACAGTCTCAGAATTAGGGGTGTGATTAGGGGATGTATTTAATCTGTTTCGATTCTCGATACGGAGTTCACGATTCAATAAAAAACATTTCTTTTTAATTACAAAGTACAAACAATGCACATTTTCATGTATATGTTTTACACAACAACTAAAAAATTGCCCTCCTACAATTAAACTTAATTGCCATTTAGAGATGTTTATAACGATATTCAAAATATTCTATTGTAGCTTCACCATATCTTAAATAACAAATGAAAATTTTTAATTCTGAAGAACAACCATTCAAAATGTGTGCTTTTCTTATATAAAAATGTTAACAAAAAGGATCTCAAATAAATAAATTTGAAATTTTAAACAATACTACAGCAACAAAATGCTATTGCAACAGTTTCACCAAATATAAATAACTAAACGCTATTGAAATTGAAAACCAAAGTAAGCAAACAAGCCAGTTTCCATTGTAGAACAGAAGATAATAAAGACAATAAAGAGCATTCAGTCATATGTTCAAGATATGCGTATTGGAATATGACATGATTGAGGCGTTGGTGTTCAAAAAATGCAACTGTCCCACTCCACAATGCACATTGTGACATTTTGCATCACAACGCATCGTTACGCCCCACTCGAAATTATTTCAGCCCCATCATGACAAGTGTTTGGAGTCCCAAGTAAACACTCTAATCTCTTTGCCATGTTCCTCAAATAATTCCTGAACATCTTTTGCAGCGTGTAGCAGGGCACATTGTCCTGCTGAGAGAGTCCACTGCCTATAGGGGATACTAGTGCCATGAAGGAGTGCACTTGGTCTGCTACAAAGTTTAGGTGGTACATGTCAATGCAGCGTCCACAATGAATGCCAGGAGCATCACACTGCCAGTGTTATTCACTTCACCTGTCAGAGGATTAATGTTATGGCTCATCAGGCAGATTTTCAAAGACCAAAACATAATTGAAAACACATTTATTTTTTAGGTCCAGTTCAGTTCCAGCTTGCAGATCATTACAATATATATTGACATACAACAATTAGTGACATACAAAAACACACATTCACTCCGCTTCGTTAACTGTTCGTCCTGCTTTATCCATCTGGAGCACATCCCAGGAACGCTGGGTGGAGGGTTGAAATACACCCTAGACAGCGTGTTAGTGTTTGGCAGGGAAACAGACTGACATGTTCATTCACACTCATTCACACCTAGCGGCAATTTAAAGCATCCAAGAGACCTTTTTGGAAGGTTTGGGGAGTTACAAGAGTGAGAAAGGAGAGAACAACAGAAAAGCCTGAAGAGCTTCAAAACAAAGTCACAGTCACACTTATTGCTGTAATGCTCAAAGCAGCTGTATAAATATATAGGCTCAAAACCCTAACTGATCTACAGGGCAACAGCAGCAAGGAAAAACTCTGTAAATGTTACAAGGACGAAGTTGAAAGAACAAAGAGTCATCATAGATGATATATGTAAGAACTAAACTAAATTACCTCATAAATAAGTAACTTTAAAGTAGCTGCTTACAGAAGCTGAAAGGTCAGTACAGAAAAACTTTCCTAAACCCATAGGTACTTTCATATTGTGGCTCGCTTCAGTGCCGTCTCCCACTCGAGTGCATCCTGAGGAACCAGCGTGCAGAAAAATGAATCAGCGGGAGGGCAGCAAAAGGCGCAAGTGTGCATCAGCATGAGCTGTTTGGCCGGCCCAGCACACCTTAAAATCATGGCAGAAAATAAGTATTTGGTCACCCACAAACAAGCAAGATTTCTGGCTCTCACAGACCTGTAACTTCTTCTTTAAGAAGCTCTTCTGTCCTCCACTCGTTACCTGTGTTAATGGCACCTGTTTGACCTCATTATCTGTATAAAAGACACCTGTCTAAGGCCTCAAACAGTCAGACTCCAAACTCAACCATGGCCAAGACCAAAGAGCTGTCGAAGGACACCTGTACAAATATATAGGCTCAAAGCCCTAACTGATCTACAGGGCAACAGCAGCAAGGAAAAACTCTGTAAATGTTACAAGGACGAAGTTGAAAGAACAAAGAGTCATCATAGATGATATATGTAAGAACTAAACTAAATTACCTCATTAATAAGTCTAAAGTAACTGTTTAAATAAACAGAAGCTGAAGGGTCACTACAGAAAAACTTTCCTAAACCCATAGGTACTTTCATATTGTGGCTCGCTTCGGTGCCGTCTCCCACTCGAGTGCATCCTGAGGAACCAGCGTGCAGAAAAATGAATCAGCGAGAGAGCAGCAAAAGGCACAAGTGTGCATCGCCATGAGCTGGCCCAGCACACCTTAAAAGTGCCGCCCTGATGAGACACGGACTGGACCCCAAGACTTTTGCAGATGTGTCGGCACAGCGCAGATGAGGGTGCAGTACTGTGTGCGCATAGTATCTTGGCTATTTATTCAATACCAGTACACTAAAAAATCTTGTGGAGCAGCATGTACTTGTATACAGTCCCTATATTTAATATGGTGCTTGAACAACTTCAAGGTCACATGACCCACAATTTCACAGAACTTATCGTGGGCTATAAGTGACATCCAGCAGCTCCTTCTTCATATCCGATCAGTGATAGTACACAGCGCCATCAGTGATTGTATACTGTAGTATGGTTCCACTTCTCTCAAAATTTATAAAGGGGATGCTGTGATTAGAACTGAACATAAAGGCCAACTATCGTTTGTAGTGATTAGAGCACTCATTTTGGCATCACTCACCCTCCATCTGCATGTCTTTAGATATCTTGTTAACATCATCCTGTGAGCGGCCATCTGTGAGCACCACCAGAACTTTGGGGACTCCCCTCCTGACACCAGCCTCCTCCGTAAAGATGCTCTCCTTCACATGCTTAATGGCGCGACCTGAACACAATTCAAAGACGGAAGGGAATTAAGCCAGAAAGCACAATTTATGTCAGGTATACCGGTACACTTACACTCTGCACTTAGGCAAGCATTACAAATGCTTGATTTATGATTTCAGGTAGGAGAGATGTCAAAACACATCTACAATGAATAAACCCTAACTACATAAAATATAGTGTAGTATATACAGTATGGTGCAAAAGTCTTAGGCATTCCATATTTTCAGTTTATATTCTGCCTATTCTTTATTTAAGTTTTAGTGGCGCTTTGTGCTTTGCAGTTCTACAGTAACAAGATGTAGTCCATCTGTTTCTCTACATCCTTCTTAGTCCCTTTATTCTGTTCTCTAATGGTCAGGACCACCACAGGACCACCACAGATCAGGTACTATTTGGGTATTATATCATTCTCAGCACTGCAGTGACACTAACGTGGTGGTGGTGTGTTAGTGTGTGTTGTGCTGGTATGAGTGTATCAGACCCAGCAGTGCTGCTGGAGTTTTAAAACACTGTGCATTCACTGTTCACTTTGAAACCGACATTCACCTTATTGCTCCACCATGTAGATCTGAAGCTCATCTGTTGCACAGTTTGTGTTATATATATATATATATATATATATATAGCATATATATTCATATTTCTACCAGTGACCAGCCCCCCTATATATAATATATATATATATATATATATATATATATATATATATATATATATATATATATATATATATATAATATATATATATAGGGGGGCTGGTCACTGGTAGAAATATGAATGGGACTGTAGCAGAGAAGCCCCACCCCATCATTAAAAGGACCAATCGGCATATTAGTAAATGTGTCAGAGAGGGAGACGGCAAATCTTTGCCCCTTTGTAGTGGCGGGATGCGCATGCGCAGTAGCCAGAAAAAGCTTTAAAAAATCATATTTCTCTGTGTTATTTGAACACAACAACGCGAGCAAGTTATAATTTTTTTGTCAAATTACACCAGCAATTCTAGAAATGCATGTTAAATGTTAATTTCTCTTTCAGTTTCAGATATATAGGTCTCATTCAAAGAGATAGGAGTCTTGTCTGGCTGGAAATAACTGCCTGGTGGTGTTACCAAGATGGCGGAGAAGTGAACAAATCTTATAATGACTTTGTTGTTACTCATCACAGACTGGACTTCATGTGCTTCATGTCATAGAAACAATCATCAATCACAGACCATTTCTCAAATTTGTGTAAATGAATAGAAATTGTACATGTACGTACATGTTTATGTTCATTGTAAATACATATTACACAGAAATACACAAGTAAAACACATTATGTCAGCATCAGGTATGAATGTCACCGTCTACTTTTTTGTAACCTTGTTAAGTCACCAAACTCGGCTATTGTCAAAAAAATTTTTATTAAATTTTTTTCATAAACTTCAAACTGTTCAGGAATTCTACTGTTTGACTTCTCACCCACACCCAGTCATATCAACACACTACAGCAGCTCTCCAAAACCTCCACAGGCTTACTATAAAACTCCACATCCAGTTTAAAATTCTTCGGCTCATACAAAGATCTCAATAATCTAACTCGTTTCTATCCAACTGACCTTCAACCCTGCAAATCTATACACGCCAAGATCTTCAACAACTACGCAGCGCACCACTCCCTCTTCCAACCTCCGCTGCTTTGGTGATCGAGCTTATGCCATACTTGCTCCACGCTTCTCCAACTCTCCATCTTTATATATTCAACAGTCAGAATCCTTGTCTACATTCAATATTGACCTTAAAACACAGTTATTTTCTCTTGCCTACTACCTCCTCCTATCCTGATTCATGTCATTCCCTCCTTTGTGTTGTTAATCATGTATTCTGTGATGTGGTGGTCATCCGTATGGTTTGATCAGTGTTAGACATTACATTTTCAACCTAATTCTTTGGGCCATTTTATCTTCATCATCATCATTATTGCATGTTGCTCTATGAAATGTATGAAGTGAGTGATTGAATCCTTTCTGCAACTCCACATATACACAAAAATTGTTGGTACCCCTCAGTTAATGAAAGAAAAACCCACAATGGTAACAGAAATAACTTTAATCTGACAAAAGTAATAATAAATACAAAGTCTATGAAAATGAACAAATGAAAGTCAGACATTGCTTTTCAACCATGCTTCAACAGAATTATTAAAAAAAATAAACTCATGAAACAGGTCTGGACAGAAATGATGGTACCCTTAACTTAATATTTTGTTGCACAACCTATTGAGGCAATCACTGCAATCAAACGATTCCTGTATCTGTCAATGAGACTTCTGCACCTCTCAGCAGGTATTGTGGCCCACTCCTCATGAGCAAACTGCTTCAGTTGTCTCTTTCCAGACGGCATGTTTCAGCTCCTTCCAAAGAAGCTCAATTGGATTTAGGTCAGGGCTCATAGAAGGCCACTTCAGAATAGTCCAGTGTTTTCCTCTTAGCTATTGTTGGGTGTTTTTAGGTGTGTGTTTTGGGACATTATCCTGTTGCAAGACCCATGACCTGCACCTGAGACCAAGCTTTCTGACACTGGGCAGCACATTTCTCTCTAGAATTCCTTGATAGTCTTGAGACTTCATTGTACCCTGCACAGATTCAAGACACCCTGTGCCAGATACAGCAAAGCAGCCCCAGAACATAACAGAGCCTCCTCCATGTTTCACAGTAGGGACAGTTCTTTTCTTGATATGCTTCATTTTTCCGTCTGTGAACATAGAGCTGATGTGCCTTGCCAAAAAAAAGTTCCATTTTTGTCTCATCTCATCTGTCCATAAGAACATTCTCCCAAAACTTTGTGGCTTGTCAACATGTAGTTTGGCAAATTCCAGTCTGGCTTTTTTATGTTTTGTTTTTTCAAACAATGGTGTCCTCCTTGGTCCGTCTCCCATTAAGTCCACTTTGGGCTCAAACATCGATGGATGGTGCGATCTGACACTGATGTTCCTTGAGCTTGAAGTTCACCTTTAATCTTTTAGAAGTTTTTTTTTGGCTCTTTTGTTACCATTTCATATTATCCGTCTCTTTGGATTTGTCATCAATTTTCCTCCTGCGTCCACGTCCAGGGAGTTTTCTACAGTCCCATGGGTCTTAATGTCTGAATAATATATGCAACTGGAAGTCACAGGAACATCAAGCTGCTTGGAGATGGTCTTATAACCTTTACCTTTAACAGCTTGTCCTATAATTTTCTTTCTAATGTCCTGAGACAACTCTTTCCCTTTGCTTCCTCTGGTCCATGTTGAGTGTGGTACAACCCGACTACCTGAAGCCCTATATATAGGCCCACTGACCTGATTACAAGATTGTAGACACCTGTGATGCTAATTAGCGAACACACCCTTGAATTTAACATGTGCCTTTGGTCACATTTTTTCAGGGCGGTACCATCATTTCTGTCCAGGCCAGATTTCATGAGTTTATTTTTTTTAATAATTCTGTTGAAGCATGGTTGAAAAGCAAATGTCTAACTTTCATTTGTTTCATTCATAGACTTTGTATTTATTATTACTTTTGTCAGATTAAAGTTATTTCTGTTACCACTGTGGGTTTTTCTTTCATTAAAACTGAGGGGGGTCCAGCAATTTTGTCCACGTGTGTAGGTTTCTAATAACTGTAGAAATACAGTAACACTGGACTGTGGTATGTTAACATGCATGACCTAAACTCTCAACTGATATTTGGTATATAAACATGCCACGCTAAAAGGCCGATGTCTGAATGTCTTCACTAAAGTCTTCCCAACAGTTACTATTCCTGAGTATCCAAACCAGCTGTGAGACACACAAAAGCTAAAACATTGGCAGAGTAAAAGTTTCTTGGCTCTTTTAAAGTAATTTCCCCCATGAAAAGCATCAGCCATCAGAAGTGACTGTCCGAAGCAGTGGCATTTACTGAGGAACTCTCGCACAGCAGGTTTCATGTCATCAAAAGAACATCAGTGTGACAGGAAAAAGCCACAGTCTCCTCTTCTAATCTTTCACTAATATGTAAAGTTAGACCAAAAGAGGAGGCACTGGCACTGCCTCACCAATGCTAGCAACTGTGGGAAACATGGGAGCCCCTGTGGCTATGCCAGACTGAGCTTATTCCTCTTTTATTACAGAGTCTGTCAGACAAGTGACAGGCAAAGATGAAAGCAGCAGCACTTGGACACATTTAAATTAGGATCCCAGTGTTGGAGTATGGGGGGAAAAGAAACATCAGAACCAAATCAGATATACTTGAAACAGGAGTGAATCCTTGATTTGGTATTGGATATGACCATTTTATTTACAAGTCAGTGAGCTTATAAGGGTATGTTCGTTTGCTTTCAATGTCTGTTCACTTTACCGACTGAGGTTTTAACAATTGGAACAAAATATAATAGGAAATATAAATCTGTCCAGATAAACAGCTGGTCAAGTTTAAAAAATGTTGTGATACTTGTTTAGCATTTTTACTGCCATCAATATTAATCATGTCATACTTTGATGTTTTGCTTACCTTTACTTTGCATTGTTTCATTTACTTTGCATCAACTACGTGCATAAGCAGGAACTACATTATATACATTACATAGTCTGTATTGTGTACGAGCACTTCTAGGTGCCGCAATTCTCTCTGCCAAGAATACAGTGGGGCAAAAAGTATTTAGTCAGCCACTGACTGTGTAATTTCTCCTATTTAGAAAGATGAGAGAGGTCTGTAAATTTTTCATCATAGGTACACTTCAACTATGAGAGACCAAAATGAGAAAAAAATATCCAGGAATCACATTGTAGGATTTTTAAAAGACTTTAATTGTACATTAATGATGGAAAATAAGTATTTGGTCAATAAATTTGGTTCAACTCAATACTTTGTAAACATAACTTTTGTTGGCAATGACAGAGGTCAAAACGTTTCCTGTAAGTCTTCATCAGGTTGGCACGCCACTGTAGCTGGTAGTTTGGCCCATTCCTCCATGCAGATCTCCTCTAGAGCAGTGAGGTTTTGGGACTGTCGCTGGGCAACACAGAACTTTTCAACTCCCTCCCACAAATTTTTCTATGGGGTTGAGGTCGGGAGACTGGCTAGGCCACTCCACGACCTCGAACTGCTTTTTTATGGAGCCACTCCTTTGTTTGCCCTGAGCAGTGTGTTTGGGATCATTGTCCATGCTGGAAGACCCAGCCATGTTCCATCTTCAATGCATCTCACTGATGGAAGAAGGTTTTGGCTTAAAATCTCACGATACCATGGCCCCGTTCATTCTTCCCTTAACACGGATCAATCCGTCCTGTCCCCTCTGCATAAATCAGCCCAAAGCATGATGTTTCCACCCAACATTTTCACAGTAGGTATGGTGCTCTTGGGATGCAACTCAGCATTCTTCTTCCTCTAAACACGGACGAGTTGAGTTTTTTTACCAAAAAGTTCTGATATAATACCACATGATATTCCTCCCAATCCTCTTCTGGATCATCCATATGCTCTCTGGCAAATTTCAGACGGGTCTGGACATGTACTGGCTTTAAGCGGGGGACCACGCCTGGCACTGCAGGATCCTGAGTTCCTCTCGGCATAGTGTGTTACTGATGGTAGCCTTTGTTACTTTGGTCCCAGCTCTCTGCAGGTCATTCATCAGGTCCCTCCGTGTAAGTTAGTTCTGGGATTTTTTGCTCACTGTTCTCATGATCATTTTGACCTCACGGGATGAGATCTTGCGTGGAGCCCCAGATCGAGAAAGATTATCAATGGTCTTGTATGTTTTCCATTTTCTTACAATTTGCTCCCACAGTTGATTTCTCACACCAACCTGCTTTGCCTATGGTAGACATTCACTCTTCCCAGCCTGTTGTAGGTCTACATGGTTGAGTTTGGAGTCTGGCTGTTTGAGGCTGTGGACAGTTGTCTTTTGATACAGATACCAAGGTCAAACAGGGTGCCATTAATTACAGGTACGAGTGGAGGACAGAGAGCTTCTTAAAGTAAAAAAGTTACAGGTCTGTGAGAGCCAGAAATCTTGCTTGTTCTGGTGACCAAATACTACTTATTTTCCACAATGATTTACAATTAAATTCTTTCTTAAAATCCTACAATGTGAAGTGTAACCTATGATGAAAATTACAGATCTCTCTCATCTTTCGAAAACGGAGAAGTTGCACAATCAGTGGCTGACTACGCATACATTTTTTTTGCCCCACTGCATAAGTGAAATGGAAGTTTGTAATCTGCTCTTAAAGGTTTTAAGTGTTTTAAATGGTGGATCATAGCAAATGGCCTGTTCTGGAAATTACGGTTTCTTCATGTCGACCCATTCCCTCTTGGTTTGTGTGCAGCCAACGAGGTATGTTTTTATATTCCATCGCCACGCATTTACATTTTGGTTCTACAGTGATGTGTGATCGTTAAAATGTGTGCATGTGTTGTTACATCGTCACATATTCAAGTGATTCAATGGTTGGATCGATGACTGTGTAGTGCAATAAGTGCGAAGAAGAAACACAGAAAAGTAACTGAAGAAGACTTTCAGGTTTCAGGTGGCTGTGCATTTCCTGGAGGGAGTTATCGGTGAAAGAGGCCTTCAGATGATATTTTACATTACAACAGTAGCATAAAAAGACTACTGGCTGTACTTCAAATTGGCATACTAACGTACGGCTTGGCATACTACAACTGCCCTGAAAGTAGTATGTAGTATGGCAGTATGCGAAGGAAATGATAAATGATAAATCTCTAGTGAACTAAAGATACCCAGATAATGTACTACTAGATTTTTCAAATATGCAGAGGGACTGCACTTCGTGGTGGACTGCACTCCGGCTCAGGCTGCTCCATCAAAACAACATGGCGGCGGATATCGCTGCATTCTTCATATTAATGTGAGTATAGCGGGTTGTATCGGGGTATGATCTCATCAGAATAAGGGTAATGCATTAAAATATATAGAAAGGTACTACATTAGAGTTACCTCTGATGACTTACATGAGTTAAATGGTAATGTAGTAGTACGCTACATTGTATGACAGAACTTGTCATATTCACTGCATACTACATACAGGGGGCATATTGCCCCTGTACATACTAGTGTATGTATGCATTATAGTAGTATGCCATGTCAAATACAGTACCGTATGTAATGTCCGGTCAACAACCATTTCGCAGAACGTATTGCAGTTGTTAAATGATGCCTACCCTTGTATTTCCAATAACTATGTTTTGAATATATGAAACACATCCTGGGGATTAGCTCTAATACTTCCACAGTCAAAAAATCCTGCACTGGCTTCAAATAAGCAAGCTGACTGAGCTGTGATGAAAAAATGCATGAGTGTAATAATGCTGAATGCCTGCAGGTAGGCGCCAATTAAAATCAAGAAATGTCTAATAATGCAAAGCACACACTCGCTGCAGCTAATCCAAGGCCAGACTGTCTTTCCTCCTGGAAAAGCACGTTTCAGTGGAGGATTATTTACATGCGTCTCTGTGCGTGTGCGAGTTGGAGGGCAATCGGGGTAGGATGTGTTATTAAAGAGAAATGTGCTCCCTCAATATAAATAGCCCAGTTACCCAGGGCTATACACTCATTTGACTTGAAAAAGCTGTTTACTTAAAGCACATTTTCACATTTAACTAGGGTCAATTAGCCGAATCATGTTTGAAGTTACGATACGGTGGTGGAACGTGATAGCCTAGCAGTTACAATATTGGACTGTGGACCAGAAGGTCCAGGGTTCAAATCCCATCTCTGCCAAGCTGCCACTGCTGGGTCCTTGAGCAATACTCTTAACCCACAATTGCTTGGAGTGTAAGATTAAATCAATTCGCTCTAAAGAAGGGTGTCTGCTAAATAGCTAAATGTGTAAACGTATGATGATTCCGCACTGAAGCCCTGAGTCTACAGCAGCTAGCTATGAGCAATTTATGGCTAATAATGAAGTAAAAAAAACTAACTAATGATGAAATTTCAAACGGATGATAATCATGATTTTGTACAACACACAGTATCCACAAATGACCGGCTCGTCGAGGAGCAAAGATACTGAAATATTTACTGAAAAATTAATGAAATATTTAAAAACAATGTTCCTCAAAGAAATACTGGAAGGGATTTGCAAATTTCTTCCTCTACACTGCATAATATCATTAAACGATTCAAGGAATCTGGAGGAATTTCGTTGCATACACTGAAAAGCCGCGATGTCCGATGACCTGCATCAAGCACGACCAAACAAAGTTATATTCACAAATGCCACTTAAAATATTACTGTGCAAAAAAGAAGCCTTATGTTAACCATGTCCAAAAGTGGCGTCGACTACCCTGGGCTCGGAGGCATCTGGGAGGGACCCTCACACAGTGGAAACATTTATTGTTGTCAGACCAATCAGTATTCCAGATCTTTTTTGTTTTTTTTAGAAGAAATGGACGCAGTATGTTCTAGACCAAAAACAAAAAGGACCATCCACACTGTTATCAGCAACAAGTCTAAAATCCAGGCTCTGTCATGGTACAGGGTTGTATTAGTGCCATTGGAAAAGGTCATTTAAAGGTCACTTCTTTGATGCCAGCATTAATGCAGAAAAATACATTACAGCAATATAAGCTTCATTCAAGTTGAGATCTTTTCCAACAACAAACCAATGCAAAACAAGCCAAATCAGAAAAGGTTTCGACTGTCATCTTTCTTTGAGGAACATCGTTTTTAAACAGTTCAATGATTTTCCCATGCAGTTGGAGATTCTCTGCCCATCTCTGTTCCTCAAAGACTCAGCCTTTCGTGGCTCCTGCACCAAAAACACCAACTTTCATGTCCTGCTTGATGAGTTACATTTTGGATTAAATGGAAAAGTGTGCAAATCTCAATTTGCCCAGCTTTCCTCCAAGTCATGACAGAAATGTCTGGCAAGAACATTTAACATGCTTCCCCCTGGTTAATTTACACTGCGAAGGCTATGTCATACTCTGTCAAATCTTGCTAAGGGCCAACAGAAAAAAAAGTCATTTCAGACCATCCCAATGCTGCAGATAGTAATTAACATCTAAGCAGAGCCTGAATTTATAATCCCTCATGAAGGGGGAAAAGCCAATTCACATCATGACTTGAAATGCAGAGAGAGATCATTCCCGTTCATGTCTCCATGACTGCACATGTTTCCACCTCTTAAATCACGGAGTAGTAGAAGCCATGTCCTGTACATGCCTGTTTTGGTGTTTCCCCCTTTATAGGTGATGCGCTGCACAGCATCCAGCAGTGATTCCTTGTCCCTGTAGGAGTTGAGCTTGAACTCAGTCCTGGCGTCGTCACTGAACTGAGCGATGGCCACCTGTCAGAGACAACGGAAGGAGCATTTATCACGCCTCTGGGCCTTGGTTCACGCTCTGATGAATCTGAACGGAGCCAAGCTAAACCTGGCTCTCTAAAGCACTCTTTCTGACCGTGAGACAGAAAGCACTAACGTATCCCACACTGCTCAGCTGCTCGTGTGTGCGGGTATCTACACCTCTGGCTCACTTTATTCCTTTCGTCTTGTATTTTATCCGATATCTTTTTTAATATACGCATTGTTGGTCTTGCATCCACAGCTGTGTTGCAGTGTACCCTGAAAGGCAATGAGGCATGATGGAGATGTGCTGCTGTCTAGACAGGTTTATTTTTATTTAATACCTTCCCTCAGGATCAGTTTAAATGTTAGGCTGTGTGTGCTCGGCAAGCTCCAGGATATAACGCCCTTTCCCATGTCTCAGGCAAATAAACACTACATGAAAACACCGAAATATCCAGTCTAATACTGTGATCCCAAGTGGCAACAATTGTGCAACAAGTATTGGGTTTTAGCCATTGATGACAACACAACTCTAAATAATAGACACACTCCACAAAATACATTGTTGGAGCAGACCTGAGTTCCATCAGACCCAATGACATCTAGAGCCCCTGTTGTGCTGTAGAGGAAGCGGATGATCTTCTGGAAGTTGTCGTCTCCTATACTCCAGGAGCCATCCACCAAGAACACCAGGTCTGCTCTGGCAGCCTTGCAAACTGAGAGAGGGAGAAAAATTCACACAGAAGGAATTCTCATTATTTTATGGATGTTGCACCACAACAAATGATTCCCAAAACTCACGATTCGAGTCGAGTCAGATTTATTTACATGGCTCTTTTACTATGGAGCAATGTCACCAAGCAGCTTTACAAATATCTAGGCCCAAAGCCCTAAGTAAGCAAGTCTAGGACGACAGTGGCAAAGAAAAACTATAAGGACCAAACCTTGGGAAGATCAAGAATCAAAAAGGTACCCAACGTCCTTGGGCAGCCTAGATGACATATGTAAGAATTAAACTAAGTTACCTAATAAATAAGTTTTACATAAGATACATATAAAAAATAAAGAACATATTTTAAAAAAAATTTTTTTTTAATCATATAGAGACAATGATTAATTAAAGATAACGTAATATTACGAAGAATATGATAAAATACAGAATATAAAACTATAGAAAACGAGAAATCAAACCAATTGTGTGTACTATTTCCTTATATTCTTATAGAAGCGTCATAAAATAAAATCTTTCTTTTAACGCCAAACGTAGCGGCAGTAACAGACACAAAATGACAGACACTGTACAGCACTACCGACGTATGATGTTGCAGTATATTTTACTTCATAACTATTACAGATTCCTATGGTAATTGCTTATTTATGTAGTGGCAGCACAGTAATACTGTTTTGTGCCATGCATTTAGGTTCTTCTACCCATCTGGTCACCAACAGCCAATCAACGCTGCGAATCCACAAGCAGAGGCAAGAGCTGAAAAGCAGAAGTCTGTCATTCACTCGAAAGCTCACTACCTTCCCAGTCGCGTGCTCACATTTGACCTAGTGCGCAAGTGTGTGCCTGTCCTACTGTAAGTAGTACGTCTATGTATCGTTTGCTAGCAGTTCTCTTGTGAAAATACCCTTTATACTTGCAAAACAGTAGCATAAAAAGATTAAATGATTATTGTAATGTCTGGTCAATGTCCACAATGTTTCACAGAACATAATTCCGACGTTAAAATGGCCCGTGCCTGAATATATATTAAAAAATACTTAATATAATAATTTACTGAATCAGCATTATGTAGTCCAATAAACAGGGTCAACTTGTCGTGTCCTCAGCTGGAAAGTTTTGTTGGCATGCCATACTCTGTCAAGCGGAGGAGGGGAGGGGGAGTGATTACCCTCTGATGTTTTCTGAGTAACACACAGTCCCTGCCAAGGCTCTCTTGCCATGTGCCAGATAAAACTTGGCTACTAATTAATTTTTAGCTACCTGGTTTTTTTTCCATTTCTCTTGCAAGGCAAAGCTACACAGTTCAAAGTCTGTAATGCTAAACCCATTTCCTAGTTTCAAAGGAGGAACACAACATTGGAAATGGATCTGAGGAGACATGCAAAATGTTTACATGTTTGAGGAACAGACATTGCCTTTTAAACTTATAATTAAGCTTTACATTACTCCTATTCAAGTCAGTTTCCACTGGGCCCAGCGCTAACGTTGGAGCCAGTGTTTTGTTCAAGAAGCCACTAAGCCTTTTTTTAGGAACCAGTCCACTTTTCCACTGATTTACAAGGATCTAACCATTATGTACTCAGATGTGGGATTAAACTCTGTACAGAACATAATAACTGTGGAACGTTACAAGTATTATTCCTAGCTTTGAGATCATATTTTACCCTCCAAGTAAAATCGTATAAAACCATATTAAACAATAAATGATTCACATCTCTCTGTCTTTAGTTTGTTACCCTTCATATAAAACCAGGGCTAGCGTTCTTCCGTAAATCTCAATTTCTTCAGTTGCAGTATTTAATCTATAAACAGTGGGGGCCAAATGAATAAGAGCACTAGTGAAAGAGCTGGTTTGGATCTACATGGAAAATGAGTCATACTGCAGCAGCATAAACAACCCAAAGCACACCTCGAAAGTATGTAACAAATGCTGAAATACTTTCCTCCACAGTCACCCGACCTAAACTCCATCAAGCATTTATGGGAGCACTTGAAGACAGAACCAGGGACTGTGGTGGCCTAGTGGTTAAGGTGCAGGACTATGGACCAGAAGGTCCAGGGTTCAATTCCCACGTCAGCCAAGCTGCCACTGTTGGGTCCTTGAGCAAGGCCCTTAACCCAGAATTGCTTGGATTGTAAGACTGTATCAATTGTAAGTCGCTCTGGATAAGGGTATCTGCTAAATGCTGTAAATGTAAACCAAACATTCAGTAATATCACAAGTTACCATTTGGAATATTGCAAAATCATTCTGGGATAACATGGATCAGATTGTGCCCAAACTTGTGGAATCCATGCTGTCACTTTAGCAAAGGGGGGCAAAGTTTTACTATTATATGATTTGTAATGGAAAAACATTATTATATACAAGAAAAATTTAAAACAAAAGCATTTTCACTAGTGGTCTCAGACTTTTGGCCCCCGCTGTGTGTCTTCAACCTCCCAAATCCATATATCGTTTCTGTATTTAATTATGTGTGCAGCTGCTCCAAGGAAGGCTGCACCCAAACTGCCAGCTATTGTAATAAACGTTGTTTTAAATGTCTAAACAGCACTTTTGAGAACGATTGGATTTGAATGCCTGTTCATTTAAATGATAATGAGCCACTTCTCGCGCCACCTCACCATGTGATTTACAGCTTTATGAGGTGCGTGTGAACTTGTTCCCTTAATCATTAAATGATATCATAAGCATAACCAATTAGTTGTATTAAAGTACATTACACACTCGCGTTAAATAACCGGAGCTTTATAAAGCTAACTCTGCAAACAGTTTGAATGTGACGTGATGCAGTTTCTGTGTGAGAAATCAGCTCCAACTAAGTTTTGGATAACTCCTAGTACCGTATTTTCCGGGCTATAAAGCGCACCGGGTTATAAGGCGCATGAAATGAAACAAAACTCTTAAGTTCCGTCGGAAGCTCAGTTTGGTCTTTACCTGGCGCAGGGCGTCTTCTTGCTTCCTCCACTTCCGTACCATTGATTCGTTAATGTTGAATTCTCTCACAGCTGCTCTATGTCCATGTTGTACTGCGTGACCGATAGCGTTGGGGTTTGAAATCCGCTTCGAAAATGAATGAATGAATGCACGTACCCTAATGCTGAAAGCACATACCGTATTACTACTCCCGCGATGCTGCGCACTACGGTGCCGTAAGCTTCGTAACTTACCAAGGCCGTGCTAAAACATTTTGACAGATTTATGAGCGCCGTGTACCATCTACAATCGGTTCTAGGTCAGAAGGCTCAACCACAATTAATTCATACATTAGACGCATCGCATTTTAAAGCGCACTGTCGATTTTTGAGAAAATTAAAGGATTTTAAGTGCGCCTTATGGTCCGAAAAATACGTTACTTAGGACCTTGAATCATGGAATCGACTCTCACTGGGACTCATTCATACGCATTCAAATGCTATGCATGTGTGAATAAAAACACGAATGATGGCTTGAATAAAATAAAGTGTATACAACTAAATTCATGATACCAAGTTCACGATTTGATTTTCTCACACAATTTAACATTCACTAAAACTTTCCTTTTTATTTCCGAGGTGTAAACAACTCAATTAATGCAATTAAAAGAATTTGAATAACTAAAAATATCAATAACTAAGTTCTATGATGAACTGAAAATGAAAGTGAACAAACAAGCTCGCGTGTTAAAATATCAAATCATTCTAATGAGCTGTATGGGTAATGAGCTTGTTAGGGACGTATGAAAGCGAGCCAAATCTGAACAGCTTGTTGAATTAAATGTTTTCAGACCTAGACATCCCAGAACAAATGACTGGGTTGTCTGATTTCACAGCTTACGGGTTGGTAGTCACTCAACATATCCAACTGTACATGCACAAGCACTGAAAGTGAGTCTACATAGTATTTGCTCATAACTTTTTACTGTTTCCTTCAAAAATATGGTGCAGTGTTCATGTCTATTGTACTGAAAATAAATTGGGCCCAATTGATTGCACAGTATAACTATAATAACTCAGCATAACTATGTTTAGTCTTCAACATCGACAACATGTGCAAAAGGACTGTAGCCTGTCGCCACAGTTCTTGTCAAATAAACCTTTTTCACGAGAAATCCAATATATTTATTGATTCATGTAGCTCAAAGAACTAGAAAAGGTTAGCTGTCATATCAGATCTGCATTAGTAAAAGGGCACACTGCACACAGGGACATGGCACAAAACTGGGCAGTATAAAAAAAATCTCCCCAACACTCCCTCTAGTTCACTAATATCTTTGTCATTTACCTTCTTTAGGTGATGGTATGGTGGGAGGGGGGGCCGTGGTTGGAGGTGCAGTCGGTGGCTGGGTTGGAGCTGGAACTTAACAAAAACAAACAAAAAAGAGCATAATAGTAAAGATCAAACCTTAGTGCAGTTTTTCCACACAAAATTAGTAGTGAGTCTACAGGTCTAAGACCTGTGTCTTTTAAGGTTCAGCTAGATATTTGGACAGTGAAAAAGCACAAGCTGCCAGACTGAGTGCAGCTCTGCTCACCTCGCTGGCTGGGAAATGGATCCCTGACCTGTTAATCCTGTAACTGGTATACCAATATGTGTATTAAAGCTGTCACGCTGCAGCTGAGATGACGGCAGCAGAGAGGAACATCTACAATATGTATATGAATTCCAGCCTGGTATCAATACAGTGGGGCAAAAAAGTATTTAGTCAGCCACTGATTGTGCAAGTTCTCCTACTTAACAAGATGAGAGAGGTCTGTAATTTTCATCATAGGTACACTTCAACTATGACAGACAAAATGAGGAAAAAAAAAAAAAAAAAAATCCAGGAAATCACATTGAAGGATTTTTAAATATTTTCATTGTAAATCATGGTGGAAAATAAGTATTTGGTCAATAACAAGAGTTCAACTCAATACTTTGTAACATAATCTTTGCTGGCAATGACAGAGGTCAAACGTTTCCTGTAAGTCTTCACCAGGTTGGCACACACTGTAGCTGGTATTTTGGCCCATTCCTCCATGCAGATCTCCTCTAGAGCAGTGATGTTTTGGGGCTGTCACTGGGCAACACGGACTTTCAACTCCCTCCACAAATTTTCTATGGGGTTGAGGTCTGGAGACTGGCTATGCCACTCCAGGACCTTGAATTGGTTTTTTTACGGAGCCACTCCTTTATTGCCCGAGCGGTGTGTGTGGGGATCACTGTCATGCTGGAAGACCCAGCCCCATTTTCCATCTTCAAAATGCTCTCACTGATGGAAGGAGTTTTGGCTTAACATAATCTCACGATACATGGCCCCGTTCATTCTTCCCTTAACACGATCAGTCGTCCTGTCTCCCAAAAACAGCCCCAAAGCATGATGTTTTTCCACCCCATGCTTCACAGTAAGTATGGTGTTGTTGGGATTGCATTTCTGAACTCAGCATCTTCTTCCCCCAAACAATGACTAGTTGAGATTTTACCAAAAAGTTTTATTTTGGTTTCATCTGACCACATGATATTCTCCCAATCCTCTTTTGGATCATCCATATGCTCTCTACCAAACTTTAAATGGGCCTGGACATGTACTGGCTTAAGCAGGGGGACACGCCTGGCACTGCAGGATCCGAGTCCCTCTCAGCGTAGTGTGTTACTGATGGTAGCCTTTGTTACTTTGGTCCCAGCTCTCTGCAGGTCATTCATCAGGTCCCTCCGTGTAGTTCTGGGATTTTTGCTCACCGTTCTCATGATCATTTTGGACCCACGGGATGAGATCTTGCATGGAGCCCCAGATCGAGGGAGATTGTCAATGGTCTTGTATGTCTTCCATTTTCTTACAATTTCTCCCACAGCTGATTTTTTCACACCAGCCTGCTTGCCTACTGTAGATTCACTCTTCCGAGCCTGGTGAAGGTCTACAATTTTCTTCCTGGTGTCCTTCAACAGCTCTTGAGTTTGGAGTCTGACTGTTTTAGGCCGTGGACAGGAGTCTTTTATACAGATAACGAGGTCAAACAGGTGCCATTAATACAAGCAACGAGTGGAGGACAGAAGAGCTTCTTAAAGAAGAAGTTACAGGTCTGTGAGAGCCAGAAATCTTGCTTGTTTGTTGGTACATACTTATTTTCCACCATGATTTACAATTAAATTGTTTAAAAATCCTACAATGTGATTTCCTGGATTTTTTTTCTCATTTTGTCTCTCATAGTTGAAGTGTACCTATGATGAAAATTACAGACCTCTCTCATCTTTCTAAGTAGGAGAACTTGCACAATCAGTGGCTGACTAAATACTTTTTTGCCCCACTATATATTACAAATATGCAGTGTTTAATGACCATCCGATGATTATTGATTTACTTATAAGTAGGAACTATGTTACGGTCTGTGTTTCACAAGGACACTTAGGTGTTGCAAATTTCTCTGTCAAAAAGAGACATCAAATGGAAAAAAGTCTGTAGTATGCTTATAGTGTTTAAAAGGTGATATTTCATTTCATTGCCTGTTCTGGACTCATTCCCTCTTGGTTGTGTGCAGCCAGCAAGGCATGTTTATTCACGTTTAAACTTCATCGTGCACGTTTATATTTTGGTTCTACAATGTGTGTGATTGTTCTTGTGTGCTTGTTCTGTACATTGTCATATATTTGAACGGTTCAGTGGTGGATCTGATGACTGCGAAGTGCAATAAGTACAAAAGAAGAATAAAGCCGTCAGTTTCCGAAGAACCACGGTGTTGTGCTTTTCCTGGAGGGAGTGATGTGTGTAACAGTTCAGGCTTCGGATTGTGTAGATGATAGTATTCCACTTTTCAGCTGTATCTCTGATGCAAACTTCATATAGACAAAAAGAGTTATTTACGTGTGGTGTCGATGATCGTGACAGCAGGGCCTTCCATTTCCTGGAGCTGTGTGTAGACGCTGATCTTGTACTGTGTGTTTGGAGACAGCTTAAAGAAACACTGCCTGGAGGTTCCACCACTCACACTCACTTCCTGCTGCTGGCCATCTGCAAGTCAAAAGCGGTTAAAGGAGTTCAGGTGAACAGTTAAATAGCAGTAAGCAGTTGTGCGGCATTAGAGCTGGAACTAAACTATACAGAACAGAAAAGCCTTACCATGAAACTCAGGCACCATTCATCTGCAAGGACTTTTTTTTAGAAAGTAAAACAAGTTCAATCAAATTACACTCACTCAATTTCAGCCATTGTCAGCCTTGTGAAAGACAAACAATGCGACTACCCTGGATGTGTGAAACTCGTGCATGCCCTGGTTGGACAGCGACAGGAAATGGGATGCTGCAAGACAAATGGACTAGTGGCTGCGATTAATCACCTTTGCTGCTGTAATTATTTTTCAAAGCCACGCTGGAGTCAGGGAAAATGAAAACTTCACTTGGCTAACACAATCAGATACCAGGTCAGTGGGATCAGAAAGAAGTGAGCTGGAGGAAAGATTCTGCCACCCTAAATATATCGTTTCTGTTTATAAATTAATATGACCAAAACCCTGCACCCTCCTCACTGTCACCATCTTTTCTTCTTGTCTTGTTCAGCAGTGTTCGTCAGGTTTAAATGTACAGGTTTACTTCATAAATCTTTATTTGACTAGACAATATCAGTTTTTAACCACAGCAATGCTGTAGCAGTCCATGCCTGCGAGTAACCCAGTGAGTGACCATGTTCTCTGGTTCTCTGCATTCTTGTCATCCCTATTGATCACTAGCAAATACTCTGACTGAACACTTCATTAGGACCCCGTGTACACCCAAGCATTCACGCAATGATCTAAAGAGCCACCTGTGTGAACAGCGTAATTCATTAGATCATGCAGTCACAGGCTAACAGCTTCAGGTAATGTTCAGCCATCAGAATGGGGAAAAATACATGATCTCAGTGATTTTGACCATGCTTTGATTGTTGGACGGCAGACATACTGAGTATTTCTGTAACTGCCAATCTCCTGGAATTTTCCAAAACAACGGTGTTTAAAAAAACATAAAAACATCCAGTGAGCAGCAGTTCTACAGAGAGAAATGCCTTGTTGGTGAGACAATGGTTACAGCTACTGGAACTCACATAACCCAACACGTCAATCCTTGAGGCATATGGGTGACAACAGCAGAAGACCATCATTGCTTGAATGCCACGGGCTGTTTTAGTATTGTTGTTGACCGTGTGCATCCCTTCATGGCCTCAATTTACCATCTTTTCACAAGCTAAAGTCATCTCATACAGGTTTCATGAACATGGAAGCGAGTTCCGTGTTCTTCAGTGATCTTTCCAGTTACCAGACCTGAATCCAATAGAACACCTTTGGGATGTGGAAGAACGAGAGATTTGTGCAGTGAGAGAGAGAGAGAGAGAGAGAGAGAGAGAGAGAGAGAATGTGCAGTACTATTATAGTGTGTCTAGTGATAGATAAATGCAAAGATGTTGATCTGCCAAATTATGTTCCATAAAGTGCATTTCATAGAAGCAGTATCTGGTATTAGATGTGTGACAGGAAGCACATGGTAGCCCTAATCTAAACAGTCAAATCAAAACTATTATTGAAAGCACAATGAGTAAAAAAAATGAGAAAGGCTAACTCTTCCAAAAGCCTATCTACAGCTTTTCCAACTGGTAAAATTTATGAAGCTCAATAAACATGAACATTAATTTTCTGCTTTTTCCCCCACATATCTGTTAACAAGACTGTCCAGATACGCATTTGATCTTATGTGTTGGCCATGTTCTGATCTGCACAAACAAAAAGATGTGACAGCTGTTTATTTACAGCTCAGTGCACAATAATCCAAAGCTTTGTTCAAATCCTCTGGCCAACTCTACAAATAGTGACAAAACCAACTTGCTCCCAGTGTTTATTTACCCATCATCATCATCCATTCTCACATATGCTTAAAAAGTCTTCAGCATTTCAATTCCATAAACGTCAGAAATTCAACATGTAATTTGACTCATTGAGGGAATTCATGACTCAATCTGACCTCCTGTTATGAATTACCACTCCATATTATAATGGCGTCGTAATTCATATAATATTATATTATAGGTATAATATTCCAACAAAAGATAATATTTTTATCCTTCAAGGTTAATGTCTCTCATTGTTTATCTGTGTCTCAGTTTAACAGGTATAAATCACCTGAATCTGGCTCATCTCAAAATAGAAGATCTTTTATTTCGCTGAACAGTAAAGAGCGGTCTGAATCCTCGGTTTCTTTGTCTGAATCCTCTGACAAATGCAGTTTTATGTGTCCAAAAGAATTGGGACACCTACACATTACACCTACAGGAGCTTTTATGGCATCCCATTTTAAATCCTTAGGTATTCTGGTGCATCTGCCCCCTACTACGCAGCAGTAACAGCTTCTACTCTTCTAGGAAGACCTTCTACAACATTTTGGACTGTTTGTGTCAGAAATTTTGCCCATTCATCCAGAAGAGCATTTGTGAGATCAGGCTGATGTTGAGGACCTAGCTCACAATCTCCATTCTAGTAAACCCCAAAGGTGTTCGATGGGTTTGAGTTCAGGGCTTCCTCAGTGTTTATGGTACTGGACTACTGACTATAACACTGTATCAGTTACAAGTGTTTGCTAGTGTTTGCATCTGCAAACTAACCACTGTGCAGAATATGAACATTATGACAAACTTTGGGAGTCTTCTGTCCACGACAGGCTTAAACCAGTCAAGGTACTAGCACAAAAACACACTCGGCAAACCTGAAAAAACAGTGCCTCACGACAAGAAAAGCAGCAGATGGCAAGATATAAATAGGTCATCAATTACATCACAGAAGACACGGTGCCAATCCAGGCAGTTGAGAGAGATCACAGCAATAAGGTCCTGGGTTCAATCCCAGGGTGGAGCCTGGGTCCTTTCTGTGTGGAGTCTCCATGTCCTCCCCATGTCTGCCTGGGTTTACTCTGGGTACTCCGGTTTTCTCCCAAAGGTGGGAGGTTAACTGGTTACACTAAATTGGCACTGACTGGAATATTTATGTATGATTAGTATGACTACTCTTGATGCTACGTTAAATAAACCCAATAAACAAGCAAGTAAACCAGTTAATTATGAGGTAATCTGTAGTGTTAAGCTGTAGTAGAAAAGTTTTGGGGCTGCAGATGATGACACAGTGCTCCCAGTCTCATCATAAATGAGATCCTGGCACTAGAAGTCCTGCCAAACATCACTGCGGCTCGATTTTAAACATAAATGAACCAGGTAGACATTGATCCACAGAAAAACATAAATATTAGGCTCCAGCTACCTGAATATTCATTATCCAAATCATCACCCTGAATGATGTTAACATCGTTTGATTACACGGTTTCTGAAGAGATTAGCCTATACCACTTCGTGTCCATCAATCTAGGGAGCTCTTCTAATCAGTCAGCTTCTGACCGTCCCTGAAGCGCAGTTGGAGCAATAAAATTTTCATGTACTCTTGAATAATGTTCATATACCCTATAAACTCCTCAGCGTTATTCAAAACCTGGGTCTGGTTTTAATACTGCAACTTGGCTGAAATATCCAGTGCTGCAAGCTCTGAATGACGAATGAAACAGGGGATTTAGAAGACTTCCAGAGAAGTAGAAATGCCATGGCATGAAGGATGGTGAAAATGAAATGCATTGAATGTGAGCACCACTCAACATGTGCTGTTTCAAATCAGAACATAAGCCCTCAGTAAGAACGCAGCCAATATGCTGGGGAGGTCCACAGCATGTGCTGAAACATCAAGCAGATCAGATTCCCTCCAATCAACTTTAGCTCAGAACTCAACACGTCAATACCAGTCTTGAGTGGGTGGGTGGGATCATGCTTGTAAATCATTGTGGGGACCAAATGTGCCCACAACGATAGAAAGACCTGGTATTATTTACTAAGTGGGGACATTTTGCTGGTCCCCATGGGTAAAACTTTCTGTAAAAAAGTCAAAAGATCTTCAGTAGGATACTAAGGTTAAGTTTAGGTGTAGCGTTAATTAGATATAGTAAACATTATGTCAAATGTAACCACCCCTACCAGGATAGTGTAATAAACGTGTGAGAGAGAGAGAGAGAGAGAGAGCGAGAGAGAGGAGCCACTCACTGAGCAGGGACTTGATGACGACCCTGTAGAGGGTGGCCTGGCTGACAGGTTGCCACTGTGCACACATGCTGTTGGTCTGCACCTGGTATGTGCCAAGCCTACTGACTCCCAGAAACACTGCAACACACAGGCAACAATAAAAGATTTATACGTCATCTTCTTTTTACATATACAGTTGCAATAAGAAATATTCAACCCCCTCAATTCCAAAGACATTACAGAGATGTGGATGAAAGATAATGACAATAAATGACAAAAAACCCCTCATTAACCAACAAACAGTATATTATTATTACATATGTGAGTTATTTCGACAACAGAAATTGACTTAACTTTGAAGTTCAAATGAAAAATGTAACTCTTTGAACACGTGTGCATGTGCACTATTATTCAACCCCCTGCTTTAATACTTTGTGGAGCATCCTTCAGCTTTTAGAACTTCCAACGAACGTTTTCGGGAAGTACTAGCAAGCTTCTTACACCTCTCAATTGGAATCTTGGCCCATTCGTCACGTGCAAAAGCCTCTAGCTCAGTGATGTTTGATAGCTTCCGTGCTACAACTGCCTTCTTTAAATCCCACCAAAGATTTTCATTCGGGTTTAGATCTGGTGACTGAGAAGGCCACTCCAGGACATTCCAGGATCTTTTTCTCAACCAAGCTTTGGTTGACTTGGAGGCGTGCTTAGCATCATTGTCTTGCAGGAAGGTCCAATTATTGTCAAGGTTTAACTTGTCAACAGATGGCATCACATTGGGATGACTGTAGGGACGGTATTCTTCTGGTCATAAGCCTGGCCTTTTGCACACCAGACAATACCGCTGGTCCATGTTTAAACAGTTTCAGTTTGGTTTCATCAGTCCATAGTATTGTCTCCCAAAGCTCTGTAGCCTTATCCAAATTCCTCCTGGTATATTCTAGTCAACCTTTGATGTTCCTTGTGGTTAAGAGTGGAGTGCGTCTTGGAGTCCGGCCATGAAGTCCTCGTTTATTCAGTGCACGTCTTATAGTTGCGACTGAAGCACTTGTTCCATAAGTTTTAAACATCCTTATAATGCTCCCAATGGCATCTCTTGGGATGTTATATTTTTTGGAAATCTTCTTATACCCAAGGCCTTTTAGGTGCGATGAAATGATCTCCTCTCTCAGCTTTTGTGGATGCTCCTTCGTCTTTACCATGATTGCAACTTTGAATTCCTTCATGGGTGGGATTTAAAAATGTCTCACAGCTGAAGCAAATGAAGGATCATTATAGAGTTCTAAAAAGCTCAATTATGTTTCAACTCCACTTTAGTCCATAAAAAACTGCCAGAAAGCTTTAAAAACAACAATATTATATAGAAGTTGAATAATTGTGACATGGTTATCTTAACACAAATATCGGTACTACATCATGCATTTTCTGTTCTGATTTTATGCAACACTCAACTCAAAGAAGTCATCCAAAGCAGAATCTTGCTATTTGAAAACAACTTAAAAATTAATAAATCCTTAAAACCTATTTTTGACTGCGACTATACTTATGTACGGTCTCTATTGTCTCATTTTGGGTGATACAATTTTAAACTAAAATACTTGAACATTTTGTTTTCTAAAGCCCTGCTTCCATTAAGGAGCAGTCTGTAGATCTGGTCTTTATTAAGTCTCGCACGTATTGAGCCCAGAGAAAGATGACAGTAAACGATATGCATTTGAAGAGAAAACATAGGGTTCAGACAGCATTCCTGACAAATGCTTCTTCAGTCCGTTTCCAATCCAGGAACTGGCCCTAGCCTGATATTGTTTTATGGAAACCACACAAAATGTGCTGTGTGAAAGAAACCAATCCATAAAA